>VZTT01033656.1:18438-60115 GCA_013400855.1 Buphagus erythrorhynchus | reverse complement strand
GCTGGGATGTGCTGCTGGGATGGGCTGCAGTGTGCTGGGATGAGCTGGGATGGGCTGGGATGAGCTGGGATGTGCTAGGATGTGCTGCTGGGATGGGCTGGGATGAGCTGGGATGTGGTGCTGGGATGGGCTGGGATGAGCTGGGATGTGTGTGCTCACGCTCTGCTGGGCAGGCTGGGAGCAGGTGACTGCCTGGCTCGGGAGATGTGCTGACGCTGCCGTTTAACTGTGTCCAGTTCAAAGCCAAACAAAGCCGGGTGAACAATTCCGCCCATGGCTGAAGTTTTCCCTTAGCTAATCACAGCAAGGCTGGCAGGCATGATACAACCACAAGAGCATTTGTTTTAAGGCTATAAGTATAAAATGGAGCTGAATACTCTCTGGTGCTGCAGCCCTGGGGGAGGTGTGGAGGGTTTGTGGCAGGAGGAGATAGTGAGGGAGGGAAGAGAAGACTGGCAAGGGAAAAGGCATTGGGCACCCAAGTAGCTCACTGTGGTTTTGCTGCTGTGGCAAATCATTTTGGGTGTGTATTGCTGGCTTTTATCTGTGTTAAGGGTAGGAAAAAAAATCCCTGGCTTGGTCATTCAAAAAAATTTTAAAACAAAGTGTTAAGCTCCTATTTAATTGTGATATCCAGTGTAACTCTCATTTATTCCCAGCAAAGCACCAAAACAAATTCAGGTTTTTCAGAGTCACATAGATAAACCACTGTTTAATCCCATTATTTTTCTTTATAATTTGAATTAAAGTTAGTACTGTGTTTTAAATATTTTTTCTCAAATCTTATACTTTCTTGCAATCAAAAACAAGTTGGGAAGAAGGTCTTAGTTACCAATAGGTAAGAGTACTTTTTCCATTTAAAAAGTGAAAACCAAATCAGAACAAAGCCAAGCAATTTAGTGGAGCTGGTAGAAATAATTATTCTCAGACAGCACTGGCAGTTGTTTCCACTGTAATATTGCTTCTGTCCTGATTGTAGTTGCTCCTTTAAAACCCAAGGTGACCCAAGAGTTGGGAATTCTCTCCCAGATGTTCACCTGTAGTGAGATGGGTGGAAAAGCTGTTTGCTGCTGCTGAAATACATCTGTAATCATGACACCAGAGTAATTAATGATGTAATTCATAATTCCACAGTAATTTGTAATTCCATATAAACTACATACAATATGTATGGGATCAAAGTGCATGTGTTTGAATGATCAGCTTGATTTTCTTCACATATGTGATGAGTGTGTCTGGAAGTTGTTGTTCCTGTAGGGAGTCAGCAGTGTTGAGGGTTGCATCTGGAAAGTTGTTGCCTTGTAGTAAGGCAAGTGTTTCTTTGATAGAGATTTATTAGAAACAAAATCTTGAAAAAATTGGAAGTTTGAAATTCTTTGTAAAGATTTTGGTTTAGGAAACAAACGTTTGGAACAAACATTGTGAATGAGTGACAGGAAGGTGTGTGAGGTGGGGAAGGTGTTTTAGTGACTGTTTGCTGTCATAGTCAGGCAGTAATCTGCTATTCCTGCATGTTTTTCTCTCCTTTTACCAGTTCTGGTAGTGCCTAGAAAGACCTTTTGCTGGTCAGAGTTATCTTGCTGTGCTGAGAGAAAACTCCCTCTTCTTTCCCCCAGTATGAGGGCAGTGGGGGAAACAAGGGGAGAGGAGGAGCACAAAGTCATCCTTCTGGAAGTGGCCAAATGTTAGACTGGTACAGAAAAGCTCATGTTATTGTAGCTTTAGAAAAGGTAACCTACTGTTCATACCTGGGAAAAAATGGATGCCTAATGAAAGCTTGGAAAAAATCAAACTGACAAAAAAATTGAGAGTTCTGCTGTAGCAAAGTTTGGCATGGCCAGGATTTAAAATGAGTTTTGAGGAGGTAGTTATGCAGATATTTTTTCTGGTATTGTTCTGTCCTATTTGACCTCTCATATGTTAACAAATCTCTTCTACAAGGTTTAAAACAATCTTTTATTTCAGTGTTCTAAGCTAAACTATGTCTGGTATTCCATGTCTGTCAAATACCTGTATTCTTCCTTGCATTCTGAAAACAAAGGAATGAGGTGGATTGGGTTGGTGGAGAGGAATTAAATGAAATTGCAGACTCTTTGGGAAGATTGTGATTTTTCTAGAAACATTTGTTAAGTCTATGTAAAGCTGTTTTTCGTTGCTGAATTTGCTTACTGGGCTTCCAAGCTCTACTAAAAATGGAAGTTGGTGGCTGAGGTAGTGAATTCCCTGACTAGGTAACTCTTACTGAAGTGACGTGAGACTAAATTGAAATCTAAATTTATAAACTGAAACTTAATGAATCTAATTTCTCAAAAGAAATGTTAATGAATATTGACTAGTTAATCAAGGATTTGTGTTTGTATGGAATTTAAAATTAGTTTTCAGAGTGTGAGATATTTGAGTACACTAATGTAAAAGGAGATGATTTCAAAAAGGAACCCTTGCCATCAAAATGTTACTGAAATAACAGTAAGAACTAATTGTGGCTGGAGAAGTACTTCCTGGCTTTTGATTCTGGAAAAAGAAAATCTCACTGCTGCAGCTGCTGTGCTGGAAAGAGGAGAGAATGTGATGGAGATTGCTGGCTCCTGTTCCCACAAGTGCATTGAAATACATGTAAATGCAAGTGTAATATTAAGAGTTTGTAGTGTCAAGTGAAGATTGGGAGCTGGAATTAGGGGAAGTTTTCTCTAAAGGTGTGTGTATGTTGTGATGGTTTTTCAGGCATCCCCTTTCACTTGTGAATATTGCTGGTGGATATTGTGGGTGATTTCCTATTATGTTTAAGAGTGGATTTGTGAAGAAGGGATATTTTGAGATAAGGACTATGAAATACAGTCCAGGAGAATAAATTTCTGCTTTTGCCAGAAAATGCTTAGCACATGATCTGAACATGATTTTTCAGATTGCACTGAAAATGTCATTTTTGAGTGTCAGTTTGCTGTCAGGAATATGATTTGTAGCAATTGAGAACTCAGCTGCTCTTGAAGTCTATGGGGAACTGTGATGGTGACACATGAAATATTGTCAAATGCTAATTAATAAAATTTTTTAAAACCCCTCCAGCTGTAGCTCTTAATTTCATGCTAAATGAATTTTATTTAGCATGTCCAAATACTAATTGAAAAGAAGAAAAATAAAAATTGCAGCCAGTGAGTTCTGTTTGTGCCATGCACTTGGTGAGACAGGAAAGTAGTTTTATAGTGAAAATTTGTGCCATGTGTATATAAAAGGATATGTGAAGTGCAGCTACACCAGGGCTGATGGAGGTACAATGAGTTTTCATTGCTCAGGAGCTGAGCTGAGGTCAGACCATAACTGTGATTTTCAGTGGTAGTGATTCCAAAGGCGTGTGCTTGGCTTGGAAACACTGAAAGCCTCAATGTAGTTTTTTTAGTGTTTTAGAAAACAAAGCTAAAATAATCCCTACCAGATCAAACTGTTCCATGCCTGGGAATAGTAGTGTTGAAATGACCCACTGAAAAATGGAGAAGCATTCTGGATAATGCTTTTCTCCAAAAAGAAAAGAAAAAGGAAAAAAAAAAAATCCCAATTGGCATTGCTCAAGCTGTACTCTCACTTAAAACAGTTATTTTCCTTATACTACAAGTAGACTTTCCTTGTAATTCTAATGTTCTTTAGCTTAGTGTGAATTAGATTTTTTAAAAAAACACTTCATATGAAAGTTTTTAAGAGGTAAGTGCACTCAAATGAATTATTAGTATTTTCTAATTTCTATACCCAAAGAGCACTACTCAATATGTGGCTTTTGCTTTGAGGACTTTAGTCTGAGCAATCAGCATACAGCAAGCTACATGTAAGTATTTTAAATACATTCAAAAAATTTTAAATATATTTATGTCCTTCATTCTGATGCTGCAAATTGGATATCTTAATGCAATTAAACTTGCTAATGACTGTTCCTTTTGGTTTGCTTGGCTTTGGACTGCTCTTTACAAGCAAATGGAGGACGCTTTTCTTTGGTTCACTGGCTCTGAAACTGATGTAATATGAAATTTGTGTTTGAGGAAAATATTTAGACATCATCAGAGAGGAGCCAAGTGCACACTTTTGTGTTAGTTACACAGGCAGTGTGTAACTTTGCCACTGAGGTACCTGAGACCTCACAGAGCAGCCTGTGTTCAGTCCTGCTTGTTGTCTTCTCATCTGGTAGCAGCTCTGTGTGTGCTGGAGTCAGTCCTGTTCTGCCAGGGTCACTGCCTGCTGGCATGAGGCTTTGGACAGTCTAGAACTTCTCCATTCCTCTGAATGGAGATTGCAGTAAAGAACATTAAGTCAGTCCTGTTCTGCTAGGGTCACTGCCTGTTGGCATGAGGCTTTGGACAGTCTAGAACTTCTCCATTCCTCTGAATGGAGACTGCAGTAAAGAACATTAAAGTTCCTCCCCTCTCCTTCCTTGAACCCTCTTTACCTTGTTTGAGGTGCTACTTGTACACCAGGCTGATTAGAGCAGATTCCTGACATACTGTTCAAAAGATAAGAGAAACATTTCTGTACCATGGTTCTCATTTTGTGTTTCTTTGGGCCTTTTAAAGCTGCCCACATTTCCATCAAAACCTGTTCTTATGGTGTGTAAGCACTTAAGGACCCTCAGCTGATTCTGTATGAACTGAAGTTGAGTTAGACTTGTTGATGAACGTGAGGGCATAACTGGACATGTTACAAGTAAATATCTTCCAATGTGTGTTAGAGCATGCAGTGTGCTGGAACTGACAGGGAAAGCACACCATCACCACTGTATCTGCAAGGCTTTTTGAGGATTATTGGACATTATCTCTTGGAGATGTTGGTCTTTCTGGAGTAGTCTCCTTTGATACTCTATGTTGACACCAGCTGTCCTATGAGGGACTTAGCTGTGTTTTCCAAAGGCACAAACCAGTTGGTGTTTCCTTTTTTTTTTTTTTTTTGAGGCAATATCTGTATCTCTGACTTGTTAAACTCAGATCACACTGAGAAGTTACCAGCTCATTTCAGGTTGCCTTCAAACTCTGAAATTGGTAGTTACAAGGTGGGAATACCCTGATGAGTCTGAAAGTCAACAAGGAAATTGGAGTGCTGGTTATAGGAGCATAGGTGTGTATTTGATGAGCAAACTTTTCCCTTGAAAGGTGAGTTCCTTGTTCTAATACACCTCTGTAATCAACTTCAGGCTAATTTAAATAATAGTTCAGTAATATGGCATGAAGGTGTGGAATATCTGGCATTATCTGGCCCTGAGTTCAGTCACCGACCTCTTCCATTGTTGGGTAGTGCTGCTGGCCTTGTTCCTGCCAGGTTTGTGAGCAGCTGGCACGTGGCTCCAGCAGCAGGTGCTCAGATGAAGAACTGCCCACTGCAGAAGATATGAAGATGTGTCTGGCTCTTCTCATCTGAAGATCTGTGGACCCTGCTTTTCTCTGCAGAGGGAAAAGCAGGAACATCACAGTGCAGGTGAAAGTTTCTCCACTCTGTATTCTTCCAGTTGTCTATTGTTCAGGAATATCCTTAAATAGTGACTTTTAGGGCTACTGTTCTTAGGTTGTTAGAAGGCACAGGCTTTACAGTAATTCTATCCAGGCTATTTTTAAATTCACCTTTTTGGTCTTTGCATGGCAGCTTATGTTGGATGAAGGCACTTCCTTTTGGCTTGCTGAAGAACATACTCTTCATAATTTTAGTGTTAAGCTGTAACCTTGCATTAGAAACATCCTCTGTACAATTAATGATTGTGGACTGTTCTCAATGCAAAACAAAGGGTCCCATATTCTCTTATCAAATTTAAACCTGCAACAGTGATCAGTCCATGAAAAGATGGGAAGGATGGCCTCTATAGAGGCTTGTGTGTAATAATCCAGGAAGTACAGAATGTCAAACCTTGGGGTCAGTTCAAGTGGTGTCAGATCAGTAACATATTAGAGAGACTGTAATAATGTGAGAAATTGTGATCACTCTTGTGCAGGAGTGCATAGAATTGTCCTGAGGATGCTTTCAGTATTTGTTGGATGGGAGGAGGCAAGAAGAATTTTGGCCAAGATCCTGCACGTAAATCAGACTACTGGAGTTCCTGTGTGTATGAGAGTGACACAAGAACAAATGGTTTGGGCACAAAATTAAGTAAATTAGAGATTAAAAGACATATGAGCATTATAGCATTGAGATTCTGCCATAGTCATCCTAAATCATAGCAAAATAAAAACTTCAAATTGTTATTATACAGTAAATTACTGAGTATAGTGTGCAAAAAGGGAGTGAATGAATATGTGTCTGCAGTGGCAATTCTTGTAGTCTGTCTCCCTTTGACTCCAGCCAGCCAAGCAAATGTCAGCTCTGATGTCTTCTGTGGCTGTTGTTTAGTTTTGGCATGTGCAATATAAAAATATGAAATTAAGAGCTGGGGATGGCACCTGGGTTGAGCTCTACCTGGTGAGGTAAATAAAAGGCACCTTCCACTTACCCTCTGAATGGCCTTGCTGTGGTTATAGCTCAGTTTTTGGAACAAAGTCTGAAACTGGAGTGATCTGTAAGCACACTTTGAGTGTCCAGAAGGAAGAGCCAGTGACCTGTGGTTGGTGAGTCCTCCAAGGAGACCACCAGCTATAATCCATGAAAAAAGATACTTGGGAATAGGAGAGCTGTAGTGGGTCAAGTTTGCTTGTCTTTATCAGGCACAGGAGATCTGTGGTGTGACTTCTGCCTTCAGAAATCCCAGGTATGAATGCCACAACAAACTTTTAAAACAGAGAAGGTATCAAGTGTAGGTCCAGCTTGTCCAGGCAACTTGTCAGTTCTACTGCCTTGGTGAGCTGAAATGATGGAGATATCCAGTGTAGTTGCAGATAGCCACGTCATGTGGACTTTTGGGTTGTGTGAGGTTTTTCTGGACTTTGTATTTTCCACTTCTTTTGTCAGCAGTAGAGCTGTTAGCAGCTCCTTCAATGAGACCTTTTTAAAGTGGAGGGAAACTATAGTTGTGTTGCTCCTTGTAAGCTAAATCTGTGCGTTTTTAACCTTTGCTCAGGGGTCCTTGTGGATTTCTCTCGAGTACTTTTCCATGTTGTTTACCACAGTGTTCAGCTTTGGTTGCAGCAGTCCCAGATGAGGCCTCAGTGCTGAGTTGTGAAGACTTAATTCTTTGTGTTTCCTTCAGCAGTGCTTTATGAACACTGCAATGCAGCGTAAGCCAGCACTGCCACCAGAAATAGCTCGTGTAAACATCTCAACAGTTACTTCATGAGCCATCCTGGGGAAGCAGAGCTGTGGAAAAACTCTCACTTTCTTGGTGTATTTGGTACTAAATTGATGTCCCAACCCAGTTTTACAGTGACTGTCCCCCACTGTCCCACCTGCTGCAGCTGCAGAGATGACACTCCTTTTAAACCCTTTTTACACCACCAGCAAATCCAGTTTACATGAATACACAAATGTGAGCTGTGGCATTTGAGGCTGGTTTAGAACCTCGCTATATTTAACAGCATTGGTCACAGGGGTGATAACCTCGACAGTTTGGAGGTGAAAGGGGTCATGTGGCCAGTGGCCTCCAAGAGTCCATGGCCCCTCATTTTTTTGCTCTGGTTGCTCTGGACTAGCCAGGCTTCCAACCCAGACAGATCAAGGTGTCATTTCTGATTTCATTGTGGAGTGGGCAGTTAGTTATAAATTGGTTTTCATAGCTCCTTGATAGTGCTGAAGGGATCCAGATGTGGGATGTTGGAGCCAGGGAGGAGGTGCACAAGTCTCTTAAGCAGCTCACTGAACCTCCATAGCTCATTTCCATCAGCCAAGTAAGCTGCTGCACCAGGAGAGGTGTCTGTCTCAATGGCAGGAGAGGCATTCTCCATCATGTCCAGCACCACCTTGCAGTGCTGTCAGCCAGCACTTGGAGCACTGCACCAGCCATGCAGGGCAAAGTCACAGTGTGCCTGCTGTGTGCTGGCATAAAGAGGTTTAGGGTGGAGAAATTGGTAAGTATTGGTTCTCACATTATCGAGAAACAGATTGGATGCTCTCAAACTGAGGAAACATGTTGTCTGAAGACAACATTCAAACTTAAAATATTATTTATTCTGTAATAATTGCAAGCTGGGTTGTGGGAAATGTGTAAATCAAACCTGTAGAGATATGCATGTACCAAATAACAAATCTTCTGAGGGATAAGGTGCCTTATTTCCAGATATTTGTATCTAATTTGAGCCCTTTTTAACAGCTAAGGAATTGAAAAGTTACTGATTTATGATTGGTGAAGGTGGCTGATCTATAAACCAGTAACTGTTTGCTTTCTGTAGCACATGAAATTGATTGATTTATGTTTGGGGTTTTTTTTGTGGGTGGCTGGGAGGTGTTTGTGCTGTTTGCACATTTGTACATGAAGATACATGCCCTGCCCAGACTGCAGTGATTGTTGGCACATGTTAAATGGGCTGTGCTTAACTATGAGGAGTAAAAGCTGTGTGGAGTAAAACTTGAGCAAAGAAACTGTTATAAAAAAAGAAACTGTTAAGGAAGTTCCTTGAACCTAAGCATTTCTACTGTGTTATGTCTATGAAGGAGAGGCATTGATTTCAAGTATATTTAAAATATTTGAAACTTCATTTCATAACTTTTGTTCCTGTAGGTAGAGCTGGGCAGTTCAGAGTAGTAAATTACTGGGAATTTAAACTAATAAACTTTGAAGTCTTTTCCTACTCTTAAAAAAAAAAAGATGTGTTAAAGCTCAGTCTGCTTTGGTTTGGGTGGGAAAGGGGTAATAAGTGTTTTAAGGTGAAAAATTCTTCACAATCAGAAAATATTAAATCAAGCCTGTTTCCCAAACTTTTGTTTTTGGGCTTCAGTGTCTGAATTTATCCTTATTCTTCCAATATGATGTTTTTTGGTTTTTTTTAAAGTTCTTCAAAGGTATGAGTTGAGACTTTGGCACAAGTAACAAAGCTGCCAGTTGAAAGATATGGAGTTTTTACTGCTGTATTATGATTACTTAAATATTCAGGTCACGGGCAAATGTTAGCAGATAGTTTAGTCCTAAGTAGCTAATTATCTGGCATGTTTGCAAACGATTTTTAACTAATAGTGCATGTGGCTGAACTCTAAAACAGTGTCTTTGCATTTCTTTTGTGTGACTTTCATACTAACCCGACTGATGAACTGAAGGAATTGGTAAATTGTCCACTGCCGATGGCAAAGCCTTCGCAGATCCCGAGGTGCTCCGGAGATTGACATCGTCCGTCAGCTGCGCGCTGGACGAGGCGGCCGCAGCGCTGACACGGATGAGAGCCGAGAACAATCACAACAACGGCCAGGTGGACAAGTACGTACTGAGCACCCTGCTGTGCAATGGCATTTTAGTAAAAATTCAGTTAGTTGTATGTACTGAGCACCCTGCTCTGCAATGTCATTTTAGTAAAATTTCAGTTAGTTGTATGTACTGAGCACCCTGCTCTGCAATGTCATTTTAGTAAAATTTCAGTTAGTTGTATGTACTGAGCACCCTGCTTCCCCAATCGTGCAATGGGATTTTAGTAAAAATTCAGTTAATTGTATGTACTGAGCACCCATGCTTCCCGTACTGAGCACCCCTGCTCTGCAATGGGATTTTAGTAAAATTCAGTTAATTGTATGTACTGACCATCCCTGGTTCCCCAATTGTGGAATGGGATTTTATTCCAAATTCAGTTAATTGTACATACTGACCATCCCCGGTTCCCCAATTGTGGAATGGGATTTTATTCCAAATTCAGTTAATTGTACATACTGACCATCCCCGGTTCCCCAATTGTGGAATGGGATTTTATTCCAAATTCAGTTAATTGTACATACTGACCATCCCCGGTTCCCCAATTGTGGAATGGGATTTTATTCCAAATTCAGTTAATTGTACATACTGACCATCCCCGGTTCCCCAATTGTGGAATGGGATTTTATTCCAAATTCAGTTAATTGTACATACTGACCATCCCCGGTTCCCCAATTGTGGAATGGGATTTTATTCCAAATTCAGTTAACTGTACGTACTGACCATCCCTGGTGCCCCAGCTATGGAATGAGATTTTGTTTCAAATTCAATTAGTTGTATATACTGACCATCCCTGGCTCTGGAATGGCATTTTATTCCAAATTCAGTTAACTGTACGTACTGACCATCCCCAGTTCCCCAACTGTGCAATGGGATTTTATTTCAAATTCAATACTGACAACCCCTGATTCTCCAACTACAAAAGGGGATTTTATTTCAAATTCAGTTAATTGTATGAACTGACCATCCCCAATTCCCCAACTGTGGAATGAGATTTTATTTCAAATTTACTTATTTGTGCGTACTGACCACCCCGAACTGTGGAGTGGGATTTTATTTCAAATTCAGTTAATTGTATGTACTGACCACCACTGGTTCCCCAACTATGGAATGGGATTTTAGTTCAAATTCAGTTAATTGTACGTACTGACCACCACTGGTTCCCCAACTATGGAATGGGATTTTATTCCAAATTCAGTTAATTGTATGTACTGACCATCCCTGGTTCCCCAGCTGTGGAATGAAATTTTACATTCACATTCCATTAATTGTACGTACTGAGCATCCCCAACTGTGGAATGGGATTTTATTTCAAATTCAGTTAGTTACACATACTGACCATCCCTGGTTCCCCAACTGTGGAATGGGATTTTATTTCAAATACAGTTAATTGTACATACTGACCACCCCCAGTTCCCCAGCTATGGAATAGGATTTTATTTCAAATTCAGGTAATTTTATAGTCAGTACTTGGTCATGGAGCTTTTCTACTGCTAGCAGAAGCAGATTGCATCTGAAGGTGTAACTATTGTCCCATCAGATTATTGGTTTGACAGGGTAAGAGAAAAGTAAAAAAGAAATGTTACATTCTAACCTGCTGCTTTGTGTACCAGAGAGTTGAGCTCTTACTCAAGAAAGGTGAAGTTCTTAGCTGTAGAAGAGTAGGTGATTGCTCTCTTAATTACAGAAATTTGGTTGCAATATTCATATTAGTGGTCTCTGTGCTGACTTTTTGGCTTTGTCTGCAATAGGCATTTGCCTAGGCACGTGCAGTCAGCAGTTTGTCATGGTCACAGCCTCTGTGTATCTGCCATTCCCTGAAGTGGGAATAGCATCACTGAGGTTTGCTCCTGTCTTACAAACACCACAAAAACCAGTTTTGAGCACTCCTCTCTGCATCTGGTCTGGATGAGAGCATATTATGAGTTAGCAACTGATGAGAACAAGCTCATTTAGACAATAAGGAAAGTGTCTATCTCCATTTCACCTGTGGAAATACACCTGAAAAATATATATGTACAAGGTGTATTTTCAAGTAAAGCTTAGCACTGAAGTCAAGAGCCTTTACTTAAAGGCTTCCTCCTTGCCTAGAAAGCTGCCCAGCTGTTACAGGTGTGTTTTGAGCTCAGAGTGTGGTACCTGATTTTGCAGTCGCAGTTTGGCAGAAGCATGCTCCGATGGGGATGTGAATGCTGTCAGGAAGCTGCTGGATGAAGGACGGAGCGTCAATGAACACACTGAGGAAGGGGAGAGTCTGCTTTGCTTGGCCTGCTCAGCAGGATATTATGAATTGGCACAAGTAAGTAACAAATACAGTTAGAAGTAAACATTTGTGAAGCATTGTTTGAGGGGCTTCTTTGATAGGTAAACATTTTAGCTGTTATGTTTATTATAATTTTTTTATTATTTTGACAGAATATCACTGAATACAGCTTATTGTGGTTTCCCAGTTACTGTTTGGGTTTCTGTAATGGAAAATGCACTCACATATGCCTTTAGGTTGAAGGGACTTGTCTGAGGAATGAATCCTATGTTTTGTGATTTGACATCTTTTCTGACATAGTTCTAGATGGAGTCCAGCAGTTCTGCCAAGCAAGTGGATCTAAAGTAGCAGCAAACTCAAATTCTACAGTTGGTTGCCTTCTAAAAGTTCATGTCTGAGATACACAATCCTTTTTTAAAATCACATTTGTATCAACAGTGCATTAATTTCTGTTAATTTTGGGCTGTATTGCTTCTGTGTGTAAGGGCAGCTGCTTTGAAATGTTTAGGTGATAGTTATCAGAAACACCTAACTTCACATTTTGGTGTGAAAACACAGGACAGAGAGAGAGCTTCTCACCTGTGAGCTTGACCTGTGGGTGTCTGGTCATTATTGCAGGTGACAGTTTCTGTGCTGTCATTCTGGTCAGTGAGTTGCCCTGTGACTTTTGAAAAATGTTAGTATTTCACTGGAACTTAGATATGAACAAATGTAGGAACTCAGGATTTTCTGCAGTAGAGCCCAGTGCAGGCAGTAACAGTGAATGGTCCTGGGGCTGGCACTGGGCTGTGAGTCTCACAAACCCCACTGAACTAAAAACAAAAGGTTGAGTGTTACAATTTACTCACTGTAGTGAACTTTTCCCCTAGGTGCTTCTAGCCATGCATGCCAACGTTGAAGATCGAGGGAATAAAGGCGACATCACACCCTTGATGGCAGCTGCCAGTGGAGGCTACGTGGATATTGTTAAACTCCTCCTTGTCCATTGTGCAGATGTCAATGCACAGTCCTCCACAGGTAACTGGGGAGCAGGAGCTCAGTTAGTAAGGCTGGCACATAAGGCACACAGCTCTTCTGAACATCTGTGTTTTTGTCTAACACTTCCATTCACAAGGAAACGTGACAGGAGCTGTTAGGAATAGACCAGATCTGTAGGGAATGTGTTTGGAGGCTTAACTGGCCATTATTAAAGGTGGGTTTTAATATAAATTCTAAAGGAAAGCACTGTTCCTGTAAAAACCACTCTGGTGTTAGAGGACAAGAAAAAATACATGGAGTTTATCTTTTCTCATTGGTATAAATCAAAAATTACCTAGTGATTGGGTAATTACCCATCACTGGGTAATGATGGGACACATCCATCAACACTAGTTATTTCTATCTGTCCCTTTTTACCAAAGAGGACTTAAAATTCTTTCAGTGCTTTGAATGTTTTCTGTATTGCTGGTTCTTGACCACAGCCTAACCTCACTGATAGCATTATCCTGCAGTTGGATTCTGTTTATTAAGATAGAATTTAAGCTTTGTTCAAATTTTCAAACAAGTCATGTGTCTGAACTATGAGATATTCTTTTATATTTTTGTTTAGCCATGTTAAGCAAAGTTACCTTAAAATTGACTAGCATTTAAAACATGAGCCATATGTGAGTGTCTGTCACTTACAGTACCAGAGTTTTAAATTATAAATTTATTCTCAGCCAGCCAGTAGAAGGTTTTCAAGGAATTACAGGATACAATCTTACACAAAAAAAAAAAGAAAGACAAAAAAACCAGCCCCCAACTCTACAGTAAAAATTACTCATTGACCTTTTGGTGTGTTTACTTGATCTAATTTTGTGTGCTAAAGTAGGAAACATAACATTCAAACTTAAAAAACCCTGATTTGTAAACTGGCTTGGCATTAAAACTTTCATATTACAGTTATTTGGGATTTTATACCCAGCCTGGAGTGATGGGCTGGAGTAATACTGCTGTGAGGTGAAAGACTGCCTTGGTGATGTACTTGGGTTTGTTCTGAGCTGTCACAATTGATCTCCTTCCCTGTGTTAGGAGTGGGTGATGGAAAGGGCTCTCATGCAACCTCTCCTCTGCAGGGAACACAGCTCTCACGTACGCCTGTGCCGGGGGCTTTGTGGATGTGGTGAAGGTGCTACTGAAAGCTGGTGCTAACATAGAAGACCACAATGAGAATGGACATACCCCCCTGATGGAAGCAGCCAGTGCAGGGCATGTCGAGGTTGCAAGAGTATTGCTGGAATATGGTGCAGGAATCAACACTCACTCCAACGAGTTCAAAGAAAGTGCACTTACACTCGCGTGCTATAAAGGTATTGTCTCTTGCCTTGGTTTGTATTTTTGTTTCAATTTGGTTGCTTGGATTTATCTGATTAAAACTTTAAACAATGCTTTGAATATCTTCCTTAGAGTTTTGTAAAACTGGATTTTGGTTTTAAACTCAATGTCACTAAATGCTCCTCTGTGGTGTAGTCGTATTAAGTCTGTGTTTGTGTCCAGATGGATGTGTCTGACATGTTGCAGATAAAAACTTGTAACTGGTTATGTCCAAACTTGACACACCACCATTCTCTCCTTCTATCCACTACCACATTCCCTATTTGATTCCCAGTTCCCTCACCAACTGTCTGTGAATTCTGAAAACATCTCTGTTGGTTCTTCAGAAAATGCAAAGTTGGAATGTGTATTTCTGTAATATCTGATGGGGAGACAATTCTTCCATTATTACTGGGTTCTTTTCCTTCAGTGTAATTTGGGAGAATGTCTATGAATTCTGAAGTATGATGAACTTTTAGGGACTTTTGACTTAATGTCTTTTGCTCTTTGTAAAGCTTCTATGTAAATTATCAGTGCAGTGGTGATCCACTGTGCTTCTATGGTTTGTTTTCCAACTGTTGTTTTCCTACAAAGAGAAACTAAGGATGTGGATTATTGTCACAGTAACTTTAGGCTTTGCCTCTGTGGTTAGGATTGAGGATACACATACTATGTATAACCTATCTGAGGACTTGCATCTGGATTTGTCATGCATTTCCTACAGCATATGTAGTTCCTTACAGGGAAATGCCAGTAATAGTAGCCCTGAATGTGTTGGAGGGTCATTCTTGTTTCTTTTGACCCAGGACCTAATTGAGTCATGGAATGTAAAACTTTGAATGACAGAGATGTCCTGTATTATCTTTGACAAGATGGTTGATTGTTTTCTTGTTTGTTTATGTAAGACTAGGTCTTTCCTCAGAGAAGAATGCTCATCAGGAGGCTAAAAACTTAGACGAGGCAATTTCTAAAATGACAGAAACTGTAACAGAGTTTAAATCAAGTTTTGGTGAAGTTCAGTAGAAGCTTTTAAAGATAATGTCAGATAATATGATATAATGTGTGTATCTTAGTTCTCAGAAATATGTTTGTGAGTGTTACTAAAAAGCTTAAAGTTAAGTTCAGATCTACATGGACCCATCCCTAAAAGACAATCCCCCCAGTTGTATGCTGCCTTGGAACTCTTAAATGATCTGTCACTGCACAGTTCAACAGGGAATTAGCACAGTTTTGTAGCTTGAAGTCACAAGGAAAGGTTCTTGTGTAAACTTAAATTAGACAGGTCTGTCTCCATCTCACAGCTGAGCTGGATCTTTGGGAAAGGCTTTCTGAAGGCTGCTGACTTCTTTGCATTGGTATTTTTTAAAGAGCCATGTTTGCCAATTGTAACTTGTAAAGATTCTAATAGCAAACTGTGAAAATCTGAATGATTTCATTAAATGTATTGTCTGTTCTACTAAAAGCTGATGATATAGAATGCTTATTTATTTTGATCTGTTTCATTTGAAGGCCATTTAGATATGGTTCGTTTTTTGCTTGAAGCTGGAGCTGATCAAGAGCACAAAACAGATGAGATGCACACGGCGCTGATGGAGGCCTGCATGGTAAATACCTTTTGTTTGTACTGCTCCCTCCTCGGGGGGAGAGGAATGCAGGAGGTGATAAAATAGAGTGAGCCTTGGGTAACAAGCTGCTTGGGGGCTGCAAGTGAATGTGTGTGTTGTTACTGTAAAAAACTGCTTACTGTAGCTCCCACCAGCTTCTCAGTCTAACTGCTCACAAAGAAAAAGTACCCTAATTTTGGGGGGGTGATGTGTTGTTTTAAATGCTCCCTGTGAGAAGTTTAGGGGTGACTAATCTGCAGTGCAGTGACATAGTACAAGTCACTAGTTTGGGGTTTTGTTTTGGTGTTTTTTAGTGTGTTTTCCACCTTTGTTTTTATAAGTAAGGTCTCTCAGTGTGTCTGGAATGAGCCTTCCAGAAGTGCACTGAGCTGGATGATTCATGGATTACAATTGTCTGTTCATCACTGCCGAAGTGTTTGGCACAGAGAGATGACTTGCTCTCTTCTAGGTTTCTGTAAATGAGGTTGTGAGGTTTTTCTTTTGCCTTATCATTTTATTTTGAAAAATAATGCAGTCCTTAATTCTCTAGCAACTGTCCACATAATTTCAATGCAGCCATTGAGGAAAAACTTCCCTATCCAAGAGCATCATCTTAATAAAGTGTGCTATTGTGTCAAAGCATATCTGCAACCATTTCTGTACAGATCTTGGGTGACCTTTTCTCTCTTCTTCAAGCTGGGGAACTTCTTTGAAGAAAGAGCAGGGATCTTGTTTCCATAGGAAGCACAGCAAAAAGAGAGAAACTGAATTTTCTCCCAGTAGCCTGTAATCCTTGGAAGATAGCTGCAGTGTTCCTCCAGTCTGCTGAGAGCTGGAGGATCAAGTGTTCTTTCAGTGCAGTTGTGAGGTGATGATGCAAGTGACCAAGGTCAGGTTGTAACGTGGGGAGCTGTGTCCAAGCCTTCAGATAGTGAGCTGGTAATTGTATCCTTGAATAGCCTTCCCTGCAGGAGAGCCTGGTGCCAATAAGGAATTCAGAAGGACAGTGGGTGCATGCTGTCATCTAAAGGAGATTGCAGCACAACTGCAGGCTAAAGGTTAATCAGCCCCACTGTTCTGTTTAGGTTGGGTTTTTTCTTTTTCTTTGTTTCCTGGTGAAACAATCCAAGGGCTGCCTTGATTTGGAGGCTGTGAAGCACCTCACTTAGGGGAGAGGGTTGTGAGGTTTGCCTGCGTGTTTTCAGCTCTTTGGTGTTTCAGACTGGGTGTTCTGACATTACAGAGTGTGTATTGATATTTGAAAGCAGCAGAAAGAGAGATGAGCCATTGAAGTCCCAACTCCATAACAAGGAATTTGTTTCTTGTTATCATTCAGCTGCACCCTTGCACAAGGGAGCTGTTCCACCAAATTGTTGTGACTGTTCTCAGTCTTCATCTCTTTCAATCTAAGGAATGCAGCAGGTACAGGTTGCTGAGATGTCTGGTCTCTGATCACCAATTCTTTTGTAAGTGCCTCAGAGTTTGTTTTGGTCGGGACAGTGCCACACTTAGGGTAATGCCTCTAATGAGGTGGCTGTTGGCTTCTAGCCAACCCTCTGAGAACAACAGCCTGTATTTAATGTGCACCCCTGATTGCTGTCCACCTCAGGTTACCTACGACCTGCTTCATGGGCAGCTTAAGCTTTCCCCTTTTGCCAGTGATGTGGCTCTCTACCAACTACACCTTAGGTGAAATGTGGATTTTAGGTACTTGGTCTGTTTCAAGTAACTGAGAGGTTTAACAATACTTTCTTGAGAAGCTGACAGATACATCTATGTGCTTTGATTGGTAAGAACTCAGACTGCTCTGGCAATCCTAATTCTCTTAATCTATGGCTTCAGCCCAAGGTATTTTTCAGTCACCTTTAAGAGTTTTTCCAAGTCTTCTCTCTTCCTGTTACCTGCCTTATTGTTACCCACTTCAATTTCTCTGCAGGTATCTTTCCCAGGGTCTAGAAGTTGCCAATTTTTTTGGTTTTTGTCTGTAGAAGTCATGAATCAACTGGTACTACAAAGAATAAGAAAATCTTTTTTTTTGATGCTTGTTGTGAGGTCTAGTCATGGAGTGGGTTTATTACTTATGGCACTTGTTTGCTATCTCTGGTATGTTGTGTCCCAAAGATTGTGCTGGATAATTAAGTCTTGTGCACTAATTCTTTTTCCCTCAAGAAATAGAAACACCAACATATATCTAGCTCTTTTTTCCTCATGCATTTAAACCTGACTTAGATGCAGGTGGCAACCTAAATGTTGGCTAGCTCCAACTATTACCATAACTGTCATAATTAAACCACAAAAAGTAAAAAGGCCTGTCTTTGTAGAATCATTTTCAGTGTGATAGTGGTTGCAACTACAGCATCAAGTGATTCAGTTCTGACTGCTGGGTTGGCCTTTGCAGGACGGGCACGTGGAGGTGGCACGGCTGCTGTTGGACAGCGGTGCCCAGGTGAACATGCCCGCGGATTCCTTCGAATCCCCGCTCACCCTGGCTGCCTGTGGAGGGCACGTGGAGCTGGCAGCGCTCCTGATCGAACGAGGAGCCAACCTGGAGGAGGTGAATGATGAAGGTTACACACCTCTGATGGAAGCTGCCCGGGAAGGCCACGAAGAGATGGTGGCCTTGCTGCTGGCACAAGGTGAGCTCCCCTGGCGATGGATTGCTCAGAAGGACACGCTGTGATCCATGGCCAGCAGGTGTCCTGTGCAGATTGCTCTGAACACCCAAACTGCTGTGGGGGTGATGAGCATTCACCTCCCCAGCCCGTGTGTGGCCAGGTCAGTAATGGCTGTTTTGTTTCCCAGGGGCAAATATTAACGCACAGACAGAAGAAACCCAGGAAACAGCCCTGACCCTGGCATGCTGTGGAGGCTTTTCTGAAGTCGCTGACTTTCTTATTAAGGCAGGAGCTGATATAGAGCTTGGTTGCTCAACACCTTTGATGGAAGCTGCTCAAGAAGGTCATCTTGAACTGGTGAAATACTTGCTGGCAGCAGGTATGTGTTCTGAGCAAGTGATTGAGCCCACAGATACCATGGACTTGGTGTGTTTTGTGTGATTTGGAAGATGCCTGGGCTTTTGCTAGTGGCAGTGTTGTAACAAGAAACAATATCCTCAGATAATTTAGCAAGAAGGAGCAAGCATATGTTGCACCTCAGTATTGTTTGATACTGTTAACAGAGAAAAGTGCCTCCTGGAGCTGGTGATCCTGTGCTATATCTAGAAAGCATCCACATTCATTAGAAACATTGTTTCCAGCTATCTGCATCTAGGACAAAATTTTAATATAGATAATGCTTGGTTTTGCTTGCTACTCCAGCTTTGACTAAGCCTGGTTATCTGCATTCGGTCTCCCTGAATAACCAGTTCTTTAGGAATGGGGTGCTGGGAAGTAGTGTGCAAGACAGATTCTGGAATGTGCTGAATTTCTGTGATGAATGAGCTTTACTGCTACATTATACAGTAGTAAAAATTAAATCTTGCTGGAGTTTGGGGTAAAATGATGCTTTGATGTTCATCTTTCAGTTTATAAAGTTGGTGGAGTCTAAAGTGTTATGCTTAAAATAATAAAGAAAAAGGAGCTGTATTTGGGATGTCTTCCTTGTTGTGGGAGGTGATTTATTTGTATGCTCTTTTCTAAGAATAAGCATAAAATTGGCTGGATTTGTAATTTTAGAAAGTAAAGCTCCCTGCTCATCGAGGGACAGTAACAACTGTGCCACTTGGTGCAGTGACACCAGCATGTGACACCTGTCACCAGCTCCCTTGGAACGCTCACTGCCTGCACTTCACTGCTGATAGTGTAGAAAGTTGATTAAGGAGCCTTGTTTTGGCATCAGAGAGTCTCTAATTATACCTCACACCTTATAAATAAGAAAATGGCTAATCACACTGGCATTTCTTTTTTTAAGAATAATGTGTTATGTATCAAGAGTCATGCGCAGTTTTCACAGAGCTGGTGGATACGAAGCTAGATAAATTATTTCAACAAAATGGTTTGAAAGCAAATGATTTTAAAGAGCAGGAAAAAAGGGAAATTTATGGAAGTGTATGGGTTTGTTGAATTAATACTAATTCAGTGATGTGCATTTTGTCTGGTTTGCCTTGGCATACAGCTCCAGGTCAAATGGACAATCTGCAAAACTGTCTGGATTCCCTTTTACTTGATGTAACAACTGAAATCCTTCTTGCTGTAGAGAGATGTAGGAATAAGTGAGCATACAGGTTTAACTACTTAGATTGTCAGTCATTTGTTTTTTCCAAGCCTTGGCTTACCCCCTGTCCTTGGAGTATTTTCACTATGAGAGCAATTTTTGCCATGAGAGCAATGCCCTTGGACTGTGGAGGCTGTTGGTCAGTAGGATACAGCTGTTATCAGAGATTTTGATGTTGATCTGATGTGAAATACTTGATAAGAACATATCCAATATGAAAAAAATGTTGTGTTTGTAGGAGCTAATGTTCATGCCACTACAGCAACGGGAGATACAGCTTTGACCTACGCCTGTGAAAATGGACACACAGATGTGGCAGATGTGTTGCTTCAGGCTGGTGCTGATCTGGTAAGGCTTCTGCTGCATCCTGTGGGCAAAGTGCTTTGGTCTTTGGCACCAAAAGGCAAAGCCTGTGTGCTTAGAGAGCAGAGTGATGAGCTTAGGAATAGAGATTCATCTAAGGCTCTGAAAAGAGGCGTGAAAGAAGCTTTTATTAAAGCCTGCATATTCTGCTTGGTCTACAAAATAAAAGTTCTTATGGGTAATCTGCTCTGAATTAAAAATGCTTTAGTATTAGGAACTCCTGCTTCTTTATGTCAGTATTGGTCTCTTAACTTATGCAAACTACTGCACAATAACCCCAAACAAAGCAGTGTCTTTTAAATGATCAGCATAATCTGATCACTTTTCTTTTTTCTAACTCTTGGGTTTAGCACATTGCTTTCCTCAAGTTTACTTTCTATAATGTAAACTAAGTTGTTTACATAATTGTCTTTTTTTATTATGTAGCAGGAAGACCAAAACTGCCTCTTCACCAGCCACAGGGATATAACATTTGACTTGTAATTAGTAAAAACAATTGATATTTCAGTCTTCCAAAGGTGTTTAGGAGCCTTGTGTCAAACAAGGCTCAAGCAGGAAAGATTGTTATTTTGATTGCCTAGGAGGAGTATTCTCCCTTTCCCCCCACCATGTACTCACTGCTCTGTGTTTTATTTTGCTTGGGGGTTGTATTGGGGTTTTGGTTGATTATCCTGAAATTTTTGTTCCTTTTAAAAAACCAAGAATGCCAGAAAAATTTATCGTTGAACCTGATAAATCAGCATGCTAATGAAGTTACTTAAACTGCAGTCATTAATTAAGTTTTTTATTTTTAATTTAGAAATATAAATAAACTAATGCTGTAACTGGGAATAATATTTCCACTCTTCTTTGAGAATTTACCTTTTTTTAGAGCTTATTAATTCTTCTGCAGTAATGTCAGTAATGTTGTACTTAATTTGCTCTTATCAGGGAGAAAAGTCATATTGTTGGGGGGATTATGGGATTTTTGTCATGCCTACTGCACTTAGCTCAATTCAGTGTTGGGTACCAAACATCAGCTAGCCACTCTAGTAGAGGCAGGATAGCTCTGGGGGGGTGTTTATTGGATATTTAAAAAAAATATTGAAGTACTTGGTTATATAAAGGTAAAACCTATGGAGCATTTCATTGCAGGGAGCAAAGCCTGAAATGAAAAAAAACATTAAAAAATAATTTCTGTGCATAAACTTTAAAACATGCAAGAGTTCCTGCTTAAATGTCACTGCAAATTTTTGGAGTTGTGTCATTTTCCCCTCTCCTATCAGTAAGGTGAGCAGTGCTTGTGGCCATCAGCATCAACTTCTCAGTATTGCAGAGGACAATCTATGTCCTTTCTGAAGTAGAGCTTTATTTCACTGCATTTTCTTGTATTGCCAATGAAAATGTGGAACAGGCAAGGAAAACAGAGTAAGGAAGCAAAGAAAAATTGCTTTGAAAGGAAGACCTGCAATGTAAATCTGCCAGTTTTGAATTCTGATTATAAGTTAATTGGGAAGTGCCTGCAGAATGGTAACGATGCTGATAGCAGGTGCCTCTGGTTTGAAGCAGCTTCTGCTCAAACTCTTATGTTGCTTTGATTTATTGGAAGTTGGGAGGTGTTTCAAATAGAGTTATGTTTGTCCTGGGCTGAGGGAGGGCTCTGAAGGCTGTTACCTTACTGCTGGGTATGAAAAAGCTTCTTCAGCAGTACCATGGGAGACTGTTCTTCTAGATTTCAATTTTCATTCAAATGAGTTTAGATGATTCCTTTAAGTTGTCCCAGGAAGTCAGGAATTGAATGAAGATCTGGACTTAGTCATTTAGTTGGTCTGTCTACATTTGTCCAGTTAATTTTGCTTTACTGCTGGTGTTCAGACACAGCAAAAGAAAGTACATCTCTTATTGCTTTTCTTTCCTCCCTTTTTCATCCTGTGGCTTTCCCTCTTTCCTGGGATTGCTTGCACTGATGCTTCATTGTTTTCCAGAAACTTTCATTATCCCTGAGGGTTAATTCAGAGTCACTGAAGAGCTGAACATGCAACATCCTTTCCTGTTGGAAAGCAGTTCTTTTTGAGGAAGATACTGATTGTGTCCTAAGCAGTAAAATCAAACAGGAGCAGCCAGGAAGGTGTCCTGGTCCATGGCAGGGATGTTGGATGGGATGCTGTTGGAAAGTTCTGTACAACCTAGACCTTTCTGTGGTTGTTTATGAAAAGTGATTCTAGTCCCCATAGAGTTTTATCTGCACTGGGAGTGACCATTACCTCCACATCTCAGCACTACCTGGTGTTGTTCTGGCAGGTGAAAACAGGAACTTGTTGATGCTTCTTAGGGACTGATCCTCTGGCCTAGATATAAAATATTCTGTTCAGTTCAGGCACCAGTGAAGATCTTGAGAGCTCTGTTACATTTACTAAGCAGCATGGCTTTATAAGCACTAGGAGAATTTTTTAAAAATGATGGCTGGGATGAACTTTCTTCAGTTTGTGCTTAATTTCTCCTTCAAGCTCTGCAGTGACAAGTAGTACTAGAAATGAGCAGTGGCAGAGTGCTCATCTGTCTGCTGGAGAACTGCTCAGTCCTCTGTGGTGCTTCAATGGATTTGTCTCCTTGTGACTAATTGTTCATGAAGTCTGGCATGCTAACAATTCTTCTGTGCTTTTCTGATGCCCTTCTTTAAGGGATCTTTTCCATGTCCTTACAAAGTTAGCCTGTCAAAATCTGTAGCAAAGCTAGCTGGCAGGCCTGCACCTTTTCTTGTTAATTGTATGCATTTTGAAATCAGCTCACTTTTGCCAAGTGTATGAATGATTGAATCTGAGGCACATCTGAAGCCTTCAGCCTGTGATCCCATCTGTGCCATAGTTACATTCTAGTTCTCCCATCCCCTTCAGGGTCTCAGCTTGAGCTCCTACCACTGGATCAAATGTAAATTTTACTTGTTTGCAACCTTTATGGGACAGAACAGCTAGTTTAGATTTTGTGCTCTATGTGAGTAAAAGTTTGGAGATTGGAACTCTGAAATGTGAATTGATAAAAGCATTTTTGAAAGCAGAAATATGGTTTAGTAACTTCAGGAAAAAATATCCAGCATTTCAGTAATACAGCTATTTATCAGTGTGGCAAGGATTGTCTAATTTCAAAGGTGAGAGGATAATTTTTCCTGTAAGATTTCTTTCTTCTTTGTGTCTTTCCCAGCAGTTACCTTCATCTCAAGGGTTGTCTAAGGTAAGACGTGGGAGGTACATAAATGTTCCCACAGGAACTAGGTTAAGGACTTTAAATCTCACAATGAGTATTGGTGATATTTAATAAGAAGTGATATCCTGCTTTTAAGCTTCTTACCTTTCAATAAACTAAAAGGACCTTTTTGGATGCCTGTTCCCTCTTGATGTAGAATCACACCTGGATTAAAGGAGATTCTGGTGTCCCTTTTGAAGGCAACACTGCTCTTGACAAGGTTGTTGCATCTTTGTTTCTCTTTTGTTTGCAGCTACATTGAGATGTTCTTTTTTTGGACAGTGAGATAATCTCAGCTTTTCTCAGCTGGGAAATACAGAAAAGAGTTTTAAATTGGGATTTTTTTAGCCTAGACCCTCTTGCAGCTGTGCATGAGGCTGTGCTACATGGGAGTTGATCTAGTGATGGAGTTTACCTTTCTCCTACAAGATACATGGGAGCTTTTATGCAGAAATTAAGAGATGGAAGAGAACCCACGAGGACAGCTCTGTGCTTGTATTTTTCTCATTTTACACTGTCAGGGTCTCCCCAAAACTCTTCAATACTTGATTTCACATCTTGCTTTGCTTAGAAGACTAAAACTGGCTGCCTGGCGTCCACATAATTCTAATTGCAAAAACCCCCCAACATGCATGCCAGACTACCTCTTAATTCTTCTCCTATGACACAGTGCTTTTTCCAGACATGTTTCTGTCGTGGCAGGGATCATTGTTTCCCCTTCAGGTGATAGCGTCCCTCACACTAACATGACTCCTGAATTAAAAACTCACTTTCCTTGATGTGTGTGACAGACTGTGGGTTTGTGCATTGTGTATGAGGCACCATTTAAAAAACTACAAAAGCAGCCAGTCTTCTTGGATTTGAATTCAGCAGCTCTGGAGGTTGCTGTGTTGCTGTTACAGTGAGGAATCCAAGGTTCTGATACATTTTTCCTTACTGGTTTTTGAACCATCAGGAGAAGGTGAGGGATTTCTGGCTTTTTTAGACTTGGCCCTTAGTCTTGTGTAGATAAAGTGTGGTAGGATAAGTGAAGCTTATTTTTGTAGTCAACACTTTTTGGCTGTTGCAGTCTCTAGATGGTGCAAAGTACAATGAAATTCCTTGTTTTGCCATTAATGAACAAAAATCTGTCTTGTCTGTAACAAAGATGCTGTGTCTGATCTTTGTGCTCTCTGTGGATCTGAATGGCTCATGGGAGGAGTCTGAACTCATGAGAGCTTCATTGCTTGCTCTTACCATTGTTCTTGCCTGCCTCCTGCCAGCAAACCAGTTTTCAGCTGGTGGAACTCATCCAATTTTAAGTTCACATTCCAGATCTTCATGACCAGGAACACTTGTTTGTAGAGCAAGAGCTGTGAGTTCCTCTTTTTCCTTCTGCAGGACAAGCAGGAGGACTTTAGGAAGACAATTTTGAAGGGCATAGAGCTGGGCAGGCTTTAGGTGATGCTTGTAAGCTGCCTCAGGGTACATGCTAAGGACAAGCATGGCTTCAAGGCATCTCAGTCTCTTCAAAGATCTAGAGACTCACTGTGCAGACTAGATGGGACATTCTTGTTCAGTATTTTCCCTTCTGTTGGGTTTTCTAAAACTGATTTTAAAAAATAATATCCCAACCTTCCCAAATGCAGCATGTTATCTTGTTCATAGCAGACCTCTTAAATCTGTTTCCTCTAAGATCTTCCATTTTTTAGGTGTTTCCTTTAAACTAGAGGCCTAGTTGAGTTTTCAGGAAGGTTATTTGGGACAGGTAGGTTGGTAACTCCTGGAATAGGGGCTTTAGGTTGAAAATCAGCAAAGTGCTAGGGACTGTACTTTTTGATCAAAAGCTTTCCCTAGATCATTTTGTTCAGAATAATATTTAGATTTCTGTTAAATATTGACTGTTGTCATGGATGAGGGGGAGGCTTGTTAAAGAGCTGAAAAGTTGTAGCTTTACTTTGAAATTACAGATTTTCTTCCTGAATGTTTAAATAACGTGTGACACTGGGGAAAAAAATAAAAAAAAACTATCCTAGTGATTAATATAACCATGCATATTTGTGAACCAAGAAGAATTGTATGTGGGGAAAGCCTTTATGTAGCTGATCTTGAAATTGCCTGAACGAGAGGATTCAAAAGGAAGAATTAAAATTACCAATGATTGTCGTGAGATGCTCCTGATGACTCTGCTTCTGCTCTGCTCTTGGAAGTATTGATTTGTCTAGAAAGGAGATAATTATTGCTGACTGGAATCTCATCTCCTTCTTGAGTCCCAGTGGAAAATGTGCAGACAGCCTAAACTCCTGCCTGATTTAGGTAACACTCTCACTTTCCCCTCCCTTCCTATCTGTTACCCAAACCCACAGAAAATTATTCTCAGGTGTTCTTTCCATCCCAGCAGAATTAGCAGGAGAGCACATCACCCAGAGGTTTAGAGAATGGCTTTCCAAATGTGCCAGAGGTGTTCTCCTTTCTTCCTCTTCCTGCTTGTACTAATTACCATTTCCTCAAGGCTGGAGCAGTGACAAGAGACAGGATGCTGTGCTGAGCCCTACAGTGCAGAGAGGCAAGGGGATTGTGTTTGGAGACAATTTACTGGGTTTAGATATTACAAAATAAACACTGGTGTGCACTTCATATAAATAAAAGGGAAAAGCACATTGGAAGGGTAATGAGGGTGCTTTGGGACAACTTTTATTTTCTGTCCTGATTTTTATTATCTAATGCAGGTGAAAAAGAGATAGATATAGAGAGATATAATCTTTGAAATTTATGATTATTCTAGGTAAAAAGACAGGATGTGAGGAGACAAAGGCACTGCACTGTCTCAGCTTCTTATTTTGGCTTGTCCTAGATATCTTTCCATAAAGCTTGAGTTGATGCTGTTTGATAGCCATTATTAGGGCTATAGAGAGTGCTGAAGTCAGAGTTAATTTCATCTTAAAATAAAACATGTGTTTCTATCTTCCAATATGAAAAATACCATCAAAATGCCATAAGTTTTGAAGATCTACAGCAGGTGGCACCCAAATGGTTTGGTTTGGCTGGACTGATGGTGTGCATGGTGCTGCAGGGATTGGAAGTGTGTAGTAGCTGAGGATCAAGTTCTGCCTGCTTGAGGAAGTGACAGTTGGTTAAACTGGGCAGAATCACTGCATTGCATTTAAATGAGGAAACCTCCTGGCATCCTTGTTTGAGACTTCCAACAGTGAAGTCTGTTAGGAAGACAGAATGTTGCAAATAATTATTCCTTACTGCCAGTTATCTGCTACATCTCAGTACATTATAGGATGCCTTTCACTACCTTGAATATAGTTAAGGTGACCTGAAGTAAATTTTGCATCTTGGCATCAGTAAGGATTTAGAACTTGGTATGAAATGGTTCAGCAGCAATAGTTCAGATCCTGATCAGGAATTCTTTGCATTCACAGCTGCTTTGGGAGTGATGTGCTGGTGGAACCAGGGGTTTGCTGTGCTTCAGGCACATAGCAACTTCTGGCTTTTTAGGATCTCTTGGCAGTGGCTGAGGAAGGAAAAACTATGCCAAATACCAGAGTAAGCATCAGGACTCAAGGGCATGCCACTAATTCTTACAGTCATAGGGCCACATGTTAAAATAATTAGCTTTACATGTCCTGAAAATGTTTCTGCCATGCAGACAGTCCAGAAGCAGGTATTTATTGACATCTAAGCAGTCATTGCCCTGCAAGGAGAATCTATTATATTAAAAAAAAAAGTTACTTCAGTAGTAAGTCTGTAAGGTTTGCTGTCTGCTTGTGTGCTGTACTTTTGAGGAAGCAAAGAAATCACTGCTCTAATGTGGGATTTAGCTGTGTGTTAAAGCAGTGGTGGACAGTAACACAGAGCTCTTGTGAAGGCTGAGGAGCAGGGCAGGAGAGGGGCAATGTAACCTCTTACAGTGAAGGATGGGCTTGGATTGGGGGCCAGTCTTCAAAAGAAGATCCAGTCAAGAGGTTTCTTCTCCAAATATATGAACAAAATCTAACTTAACATGCAGCTTGCAACTGAAGCAAGCCATATGTCAAAGGACATATGCAGAGTTTTCAGGAATACAGGAACTCTGAAGGAAGGAACTGAGTTGTTCTGGCAAATCTCTTCTTGTCTGAGTGTATTTGTAAGTAGCCGTGTCATCCACTGTCAGTACTAAATGTTAACTTTCACTATCAGGTATACATGCAATTACAAAGTAAAGAGTGAATTTTGAGCTTGGCTTCCCAGATATTTGATTAAAAACCACGTATTCCTAGTATATTATTGATCAGACTGAATGGTATTTCAGTAGGATAATACTGAATATAAAGAGCACATACAAACACTCCCAGGAAGATTATGTTCTCTCCTCTTGTTCTGATATCATTGCTCAGCATTCTTTGTGGTATTGATCATGTCTACATAGCAGGCACATTGTCTAGTTCTGTAACTGCTCTAATACAGTTGTATTCAACCACATCTTTCCAGTATTCAGAAACTTTTTAAATTAGAAAATTGCTCTTGACACTCATTCCCTTTTTGTTGGTATCATCCTTTTCTCAGCTTTCTGCTGTATTCTCCAATCCTCTTAGAGATTTCTTGTGACTTGCAGTGATTTGTCTCATTTTAATTTCTGATCCTCTTCAGTATGTTTTATAAATGTTGTGTGCACTCAAGGAATTATTGCAGTTTTGAGGTCTGGCAGCACATGGCAGCTCTCTGAACTGTGGCACCACAGTTCGTGGTTATTGTGAACTTCCTGGGTGATGTTTGTGTTAAATCTTCCACCCTTTCTGAGGAGGAAACAAGGTCTTACTATTCTTATGTATGTTATTCATTTGAATACTAAAATAAAAAGAGGGTTGTAAGTATGAGGCTTCTTAGTGTGATACCAGTATGGATGTGGTCCTAATCCTTTTTAACAGTGTGATTTGGTATTTTAGGAAACATGAGAATTGACACCATTCAGTTTATTACAGGCTGCCTGTAAGATAGATCTACTCAGATGGGTAATTCTGGTCCCATCACAAGATACTTCAGAAGCTGAAACAATGGTACAATTTCTGCCCATTTATACATCTATTATTTCTTCTCTAGGAGCACGAATCTGAAGGTGGGAGAACCCCACTAATGAAGGCTGCACGAGCTGGTCACTTATGCACCGTGCAATTCCTTATTAGCAAAGGTAAATGCTAGTTTATATAACTAATTAAAAAGCTTAAAATGCCACTTTGCAATGCCACGTTTGTGATCCATATTCAAAATTATTCTGGTTATGTGTATATGAGCATTTGTCAAACTGCTAAGGGTTTTTTGAATTTCATGTAGTTTATGATAGAATGAATTACAAAATATTTTGCTGGTTACTTTTCCTACACTGTTGTATAGATTAACTTGAAGTACAGCATATTTTTCAGTTTCTTACAAAAAGCACTTCCTCCTTCAGAAAAGTACATCAAGTACTGTCTGAAACAGTAGCAACTGCACCACATAGTGATGCTGCTCAGAGTGAACATTTGGAATTTTGCTTCTTACACCATGTGTTCCCTCACTTAACACTTACAAGCCCACTGTTGCTGTTGCAACTGCCTTGTCTTTACAAGGTGAGGAGGAGGATGTGGAGAAGCCCATCAGTTAGTCAAAATCCCTTTTGCTCTTTCCCTAGAAGTGTGTAGGAAATAATTGGATTACAAGAGTAAAGTTTGTCTCTGTTCCACAAAATACTGTACTTGTTGATACTTTCTTCTAGAAAGAATTTCTTTGTGTTTAATTCTAAGCTCATCTCTTTCTAGGTGCCAATGTGAACAGAGCTACAGCCAACAATGATCACACAGTGGTGTCCCTGGCCTGTGCTGGAGGTCACCTGGCCGTGGTTGAGCTTCTCCTGGCTCACGGGGCAGATCCTACTCATCGGCTCAAGGTATTCACTTACAGCTGTCATGTTTCATAGGTTCTGAAAGAACCACATGGCTGATTTATCAAATAGTACATTTAAGTCATAGAATTGTATCTTACATTGGGATGCTACACCAGGGAGCAAAACTCATCTTCTGGCTTTTGTTTCCAAAATCTCACTTCAGGATGGCTCAACAATGCTCATTGAAGCTGCCAAGGGAGGACACACAAATGTTGTTTCTTACTTGCTGGATTACCCAAACAATGTTCTGTCGGTTCCTGCAGCAGACTTGTCCCAGCTCACACCTCCATCTCAGGATCAGTCTCAGGTAAGGCATAAGGAGTTTTTTTAAACAGCACCATCAGTGTTCAGAAGAAACATTCACAGAGTAATTAATTTCAAAAATAATGTAGACAGTGGAAGAAATTTTAAAAACCCTGCATACATGAGAATGATAGAGAGTGAGAGAATTGGTTGGTGCTACCTGCAGAGACCTGAAGAACACATGAGCTTTGTTCCCTTTTCTACTCCCTGGACAGGATAGTCCCAAACCTAGGATTTCAAAAAGATGTTGTTTTCTGCATTTGCTCAGTATTTTGGTTCAACACTTCTAAAGCCTTGTGGCAGTACCCCTCACATGCTGTTAGTGATTCTGTTTGTTACAGAAAAGAAAATATATTGTGTAAATCCAGAATGCTGCAGTCTGAAGAGGCAGCTCCAGGGGAGTTAGCTGATCAAAAGCCTGAAGGAATAAACAGTTTTCCAGCCAGCACAGCCTGGGATCTTGCACAGAGTAGCACAGTTGACTTTGACATATTGTCCCCATTAAAAAAGCAAGGGTCATACCAAGAGGTAGCATAGAATACACAGTTTGGGAAGAGTGAACAGGAGTATGCTGTAGTTCTGTATCTTTGTATTAACACTTGAAGATGTGATCTGCCAGAAGGAATTTTGACCTGAGTGTGTGTCTGTGCCTTTGTTTCAAGGTTCCCCGTGTCCCAGTGCATACGCTCGCTATGGTTGTACCTCCCCAGGAGCCTGACAGGACCCCTCAAGAGAACTCTCCACCTCTCTTGGGAGTGGTGAAAGGTCAGTATGTAGCCACTCAGAGAATATATGTGGTTTGGAAATGGATGGAATGGGGACCATTTTATTAGAGCTTATGCATAGTGTAGTCAATTCCATCAGTTCTTGAACACTTCTAATGAAGTATAACTTAAAACTATTTTATATAGTTTATAGTTTTTTCCTTATTTTCTTGCATTCTACAGTATAGCAACACTGGTTGTTCTAACCTTATTGTGCTTATTCTAATTAAATAAGCATAATTCTAATAAATTTTTTGTGGAAGAAAATGCTTGTGGTAACTGCCCTAGTGCAGACAGATAAAAACATTCATGTACTCTAGGTGTGGTGTTCACTTTTGAATATTGTACATTGGTTTTCTAGAATAGTTGCAGCTATTATCTGTGAACTTGATGCACCAACTTTTTCTGTTCCATCAGTAGCAATGCAAACATGTTGGCACTATAAAATACCAGTGCAGATCTACTTACAGGAGAGTTTTTGTTGTATTAGTAATAGTTCTCTTGCAAATAATCATAACATCTGTTTTTGTTTTGAACATGGTCAAACTGATTGGTTAAAACTCCTTGCAGTTACTAAATTGCAATTAGGGAGTTTGTTTCCAGCTGTGGATTCTGTAACAAAATCTTCCTATCTGCTAAGTCAGCTCAGAAAGAGAAGCAGATTCTCAAGTGCAAACTTACAAACTGCAGCTCCTAATGATCTTCAGTTTTGGATGGGGATCCTAAGCATTACAGTATCCAAAGCTCTGATAGCTAGATCTACTTGAATCCTTTGTTTGAGAAAGCACCAAGCACTTCCAGAGCAAACAAACAAACATAAACCTCTCAGGGGCACAAATAAAGAGAGAAAAGCATCATGTACCTGCTGGTGTCTGAATATGCAGCTGTGCCCCTCTCCATGCAAATGCCATGTGTGTGACCTCTCAGATGCACTTGCTGTCTCAATTTCCTAGGATGTGCAACACTTGATATTTTGGATTTCAGAAAAATGAATACCAAACAGATGAAAAGAATATACAACTTCTGGTTCAAATAACCCACCAAAAAGCTATATACCAGCATGTGTGCCCTTCCAGTTCAATGCCTGTTAGCACTGCAGAGTGGGAGTGTTCTGGGAGCACATTTTGTGGTGCATGGGAATCAGTAAGGGATTAGTTGATGCTGAGTCAGAAGACTGAAGTTGAAAGCTAAAAGTTTCATTTTATTTAATCCAATTATGTAAAGCAAATAGTTGACTGTAGTTTAGGAAACAGCTCTCATTACAAGCACCTTATTGCCAGTGTCAGCACATCTTTAGGTGTGTTTTTTTGCAGTACTGTGATGTTGGGACTGGCACAGGGAGATCTCATTATTCACAGGGGTTCAGGACATGCTTCATGCATGTCAGCAAAACTCATCTGTGCTGAGTTGCAGGAGATGCAGCAATCCCAAATGTGTCATCAGGCTGATGAAGCATTCCCAAAAACTGTGCAAAGCTCTCGTGTCTCTCAGATCTTTAGGGGGAAAATGGTATTTTTGTGCTAAATGCTGTGTGCTCGTTGCAGTGCAGAGTTGGTGTGCTGTGACTTTTTACACACATGTGGCTTTAATTCACCAGATTTCCATCACTAAACTTCTTGGGAAAGGAGGGGCAAAAGAAGGGGGTGAGTTGAGGTGTTCATTATTTGAGGCAGGAGAGCAGTCAAGTTCTTGCATAACAAAATTGTTTATCTGGGGGAGAACAATTACTTGTTTTCAATTAGAAGTAGCCCCTGAGTTTTTGTATAAACTGTGAACTACTGGGAGGCAGGAGAGCAGTACCTTGCCTCCTTAACCTTAGTGCAGTAAGATTTTTTTAATGGACCTGTGTGAGTTTTGCAAGAAATGCAATAGTGACACTTTGTTTCCTGAAGACTTCTTGGCAAGTCATATGGAAAATTTGAATACATTTAAGTGTTCCTATTACAATTCAGATATGACATGAGGTTTTTCAAGGGGAATTTATGGTCTAATTTTGAATTTTATTATTATTCTTCAGTAAAGCATGGAGGCACATGGGATCATTACCATTTGAATAATTGCTTTGGCAAAGGATTTCATTTCAGTGTTTAGCAACTGAAAAGAGAAACATTTCAGAGGTAACAGTGGATCTAGAGAAACTTAGATAAAGGTGACACACCACGACAGTAACTTGGAAAGAACTAAAGAAAAATCAGGTGAAAAAAGGAGCAGAATTAGTTATGGGATTGACCAGACCTCAGCTCCTACTTGCTTAGGAAGAATTGTTCTCAGTGCACTCCATTTAGCACATGTCTGTTGTGTCCATGTAAAAAGAAATCCCAGTTCAGCTCTTTTTCCTTCCATGGGGAGAGGCAGGAGATCCCTTCCTTGGTGGATTCTGCCCTTGCTGAACAGGGGCAGGATTGCTCAGCAGCAGCTGTGGTGCAGCAGCTCAGCACAAAGAGCTTTTTGGGTACAAAACCCAAGTGTGCTGTTTGCACAGGCCTGAGGGTATGTCCACTGCAGGGCTGTCTGCAGCTCCACGTGGCCATGCACCTGCTTCCCTGGGAGAGGGGCTTGGAGCCCAGCCCAGGGAGCAGTCCAAAGGAATGCTGCTGGATTTCTTCAGGAAACCAGCTGTTGATAATCCTCTCTACTTTGTAAATGCAAGTGGATGGTTCCTGCAGAGCCTTGTGCAATGTGCAGGGCTGGAGCACAGAGCACGTTCCAGATCCTCATCAAACATGCTGGGACAGCAAGGGATGCTCAGGGAGCTGTGGAAAGCAGCAGGGTTGTTTTCTTAGTCAAAATATTTTTACTAACATCAGCTGTTTTTAAACATGTCAAAGTTCAAAGTAGTCTGGTTTTGGAGAATGAGGTATCAGGTTTTCAGTAAATTTTGCTCCAGATTTGTTTTACTTCATATTTACTCTGAAACTGTGCTTACAAATGAACTAATTGGCCTAAAGTGAGTACTTAAAACCTGTCAACATGCTGTCATTAGACTTTTCTAGTGTCATTTTTAAGTGGGCAGTAACTTGTAGTGGTTCTCATTTGGGGTGCAGGGTTTTCTTAGAATTGCACAAGACCAAATAGACTTATTCAGGTGAAAGCTGCCCACATTTGTCTTTGTTCTCTGTGAAGGAGACCAGAGTTCTCCTAAGATTGAGTGGTACTTTTGGAATCTCTAAGCTTTCTCAGATATTCAATATATGGTATTTCCTGGATCCCCATGCTAAATCTAACAATCTGATGGTGTGGAGAAGGGGAAGAATAACAAACTCTATGTAACTTCAACAGATACAAATTCAATAACTATTTTTTACTCTGATATCTGACTTCTATGCCTAATACTGAGTTATATATCCCAGCAGAGATCTCATGCATCGTGTGATTTAGTGAAAATAGGGGCCAGGTTAACAGTAAAACTAGGAAGTTATATGACTTTCATGGAGGTAAAAACATTAGTAAGGCAAATTGATATTCCCGCTTTTCCAGCTTTTGCATTCTGATTTTTACCAGATTTTTCTACTGCACAGTCCCAGCTGCCTGTTCATTGTTTAAAGTGCTTCAACATCTTCTGATCAACTCTTGCCATTTCCTCCTGGAAATTTCCTGCCTGGGTCAGCAACTAGCCCAGGTATCTGGGATGAGTTCCCAAGGGAGATTTCACCATCCATGCCTCCTGACTTCTTGAACTTTACTAATACTTTCTTTGTAAAGACTTTTTTCTGCAAATCCTCAGCAGTGCAGGCAGGTGATTTGACACCCAGACACGTGTAGGTCCCCAGGAGCTCAAATGTGTAACAGTCTTTTCATGGTGGTTTGTGAAATTCTGCTCCTTTGAAGCTTCAGTCACCTGCTTACCACCAACTAATTCAATTACATCTTAGCAATTTTCCAGTTATATACCATGAACCCACCAGAGGAAACTTGGGAAGAAGACTCAAATTCGGAAAGAAACTCAAATTTTTGAATGGCTGAAAATGGAGTTGAGCTTGGCTTGGTTTCAGCTGTGTAGCCATTGCCTGTTGGATAGCATTGCATTCTATTCCCTGCAATTTTCCATAGAAACAGCTGCAGGAGTGATAAAGACTGGCAAAATGACTCCATGGTTCCAGGAGGGATACTGTGAATGTCCTCAAACTCATCATTCAGTCTGCTACCAATTAACCTCTTCTTTATAAAGAAGAATTCAGTATGTATGAAAAACCATGTAGCATATGAATTTGCTTGGGAAATGGAGGCTTTTTTTTTTTTCCAAATTAGCAAGATTATGTAATATTGTACTTTGCATTTGTGTGTGTATGGAGCAACTGATTGTTTCTCCAAGTCCTTAGAGATGAGTTTCTTACTGATACAAGTAATAGTTAAACACAGAATTTTCATGAAAATTCAGTATTGAGTTAATTTTTTTCATGTTGATGAGGCTGGTGAGTTTTAATTGCAGGCTGCAAATTGAGCTCTCAGCTTCTGAGTGAAATCAGTTTTACCATAAGAAACCTCAAGTGCAAGAACAACGGACAAGCAATTCTGTTACAGAGCACACAAATGTCATGGTGATTCACACAGATTTATATAACAGAGTCTCCAGCAGAGAAGATGTATTTGAATGTACAAATGTGGCTCACACAGCTGACTTTTCTTACTGTTACTTTTTTATGCTGGAAAAAATCTTTTGGGCTTTACTATTTGGATTTCAATCCACTTTTTTTTTTTTCATCTGACAATGACAATAAAAATTAAGAAATTAAGAATTTTGTCTAATAGAATATAAAATATAATACAACTGAAAGGCATATAAATTAGCTATTTCCTGGGAGAAGTGACATCCTATGGATTATAAATCAGAGCTAGAAAAGCAACTTCCTTGGGAATCATAACCACTCATGAAGAAATACGGTATCAGACTTGTTTGATGGCAGCAAGTGTATAAATACTGAATGTGTTCTAAGCAAAATTAAATTAGAAGAGCTCAATTGCTTGAGAAAGCCACCTGAGGACTACAGAACTGAAGGATATTTTTCCAGGTTCTTGCTCACAGCGCTTAGGGACTTTAAATGTTATTTGCAGCCAGAAGCATTAAAACCTGGTCATGGTGTCCTCTCTCTGCATGTTTCTGGCTGCTCAAGAGATCAGGAGTGATACCTGGGAGAGGCTCATTGGGGTGAGTGGGCTGCTGCAGCTCAGGTCTGAGGGAGATGATCTGAAGTGTATGGGAGAAATGCAGGAAATTGCCATAGGAAAAGCCTGTCACTTTCTGGAGAGAAATGGGTGGGAAGCTGTGTTTGGGCAGAGTAGGTCTTACCCTGAGTCATAAATGTTGGTCACAAACCTGGCTGAAGATCTGTGCATGCTCTGCAGGAATTGTGGTGGAGGCTGAGTTGCACAGGGTGAGGACCAGAACTTGGGAATATGGAAATGCAAATAAAAGAGCAATTGGTAATACTGTTCACAAAATAATTGGGGAATCAGTCCCTTCTTTACTCTGTGGCTTTGCTAGTATGCCCAGAACCACTCTGGGTTTGTTGATTAACTTTTTTCCTATAATCATGGTACTGGATGGCAGGTGACATCTGTGTAGCAGCATCTGGATTTCAGTCATCTTCAGTCTAAATAACTTACTTTTGTATTAAACAAGTCTTCTAAAAGTGATGTATATAGTTGCTTTAGAGGCCAGATTGACAGCTTAATGTTGCTAGGTGGAATTTGGTAGTAGGTTGATTGTGTAGATGGCTGATGCTGCCCCCAAAAGATATAGGTTCAAAATAAATTAAAAAAAAAGGTTGACATGATTATGATCTGGCCTGTGATTGGATTCTTAAGTCTTACTGTATTTACATATTTCAAAAGTGGAAGTGTAAAGTGTGTGTTCATAATTATGTACTAAAATGGGCACAGTATTTTTCAGGATATTGTAATACAGAGGAGATTTGGATAAACCAGGAGATGCTACCTTTTAGTACATCCAATATTTGCATATTCAAAGCTACCAACAGTGTAGCTTCTCCACCTGTGGTTTGACCTGACTGTTTTGGTGAAAATGTCAGGTTTAGCAGATCTTTCTTCCTACCCCTCATCCTCTTCCAGTATCTCCAGTTCCAGGTTGCAACTGTTTTCTGGCATAGAAAGGGTGATCTGGAACCTGAAAGGTGGCCCTGCTATCTAGTTAGCAGCTGATTAATGTAAATTCTTGTACCTTTTCTGGAACTTGAGAGCACAGCTGGCCTCCTAGCACCTGTCTTCAGACCTTCACCTTTGTGTGATGATTCCTGGTTGGAGCTGCTGTCTGAGCCCAGCTCCCAAGCTGGGGTTGTGCTCCTGCTCTTTCCTTCCTCTTGTGCTCCTGGAAAAGCTTTCCCATGACAGGCTCGTTTTCTCCCCAGCTCACACTTAATTGACAGGGACAACATTGATACTTTTTTATTTGGGAGGCTCTTTGAACTGCAGCTTTTCTTTCCTAGAGTGATAGAAGGTGTCCAGAGCTGCTGGGTTGTGGCAATGCCTGATGTGAGGATGGGAATGAAAGACATAGGAACCTTAGGGGTGACATTGAGCAGGGCAGAGGGTTCCCATCTCAGCTGAAGGCAGGGCTCATTTGCAGTTTGGTTTCTATAGCAATGGAGCACACCTTAGTTTCAAAACAACCATATAGACAAGCCTTTCAGAGAATTTCGGTGAGTGCAAATGTATTTCTCAAGAGTGGTCTCAAAAACCTGTAAATGACACTTGTTAAAATTAAAGAATAACCCCTGAGTGCATGACAAAGCCAAAGAGGCCACGGGTTAGAGCGGGCTCAAGCTAAAGAGCCACCAGGCAGCACAGAGCCAGGGATTGCTGAACTTCCCCCAAATTCCTCATTGTGTGCTCAGAAACTGGCTGGGGACTCACTTATGGTTCAGAGGCAAAGTAACAGCAGTGATGGGGAGAGGTGCTCAGCTGGAGCCACTGACCTGCACAGGGGATGGAGCTGCAGGAGGAGCATCCTGAAGGGTGGCTCCAGGGCTCTGGGATGCTGGGCTGTTTCCTGGCCTTGTTGAAGGGTGGCTATGGGATTCTGGGCTGTTTCCTGGAATTAGCAGGATTCTTGGTGTTTCTCATATAATTAGATATGGTTTGCTTTCCCAGGAGTCTGCTGAAGGTATCAGTACAGAGTTGGTCCAATTCTATTTTCATATTTGTTCTTTCTCTTCATAAGAGAAAAATCTCATGTTTGTTTGGTTTGCAATTAGTTCCTCCAAAAAAGATTCATTTCAAAGTGAGGTGTATGTGACTCTTGCTTTGACTGCAATACAAAGTGAAGTTATTTGTGAATTAAAGTATTGGTGAAGGATGGTCCAGAGAGAAATAAGTCTATGTTTCAGGAAACTTTATCCTTCCAGGGCTAGTGACTGATCCATGACTTAGTTCTTGCATCCAGAGTTTCACTTAACTGTGTAATATTTAGGTAACTTTATTAAACCATGGCTCAAACTGTACATCATTTTAGTTCCCCTTTTAATGATTAATTATGTGAGTCTGCTTTGTAAAACTTCAAGTTTTCCTTCCCTTTTTTTTTCTTTTTTTTTTCTGAAGGCTTTGTATATCTGTGTTTGGGTAAAGCAAATGAGTATTAGTGCAGAAAGTTATTTAATCAGGCTAAAACCTTTCAAATTTTTAAGTAAAGTTCTGACACTGAAGTAATAATTAAAATTTCAGCACTTCATAGATTCCTTTCAGTAAGATGTGGCTAGAGTTTCCCAGATGTGGCTTTTGGGGAAGCAGCCATGGGTTGCTTAAGAGCAGTCAGCAATTGGGGCAGGGCTGCCCAGGTTTGGTGGGCCTTTGGTGAAGGTTATTTTTCAAGTCTTTATAATGAACAGAATTGTTCATTTGTTACTGGAAGGGGAAGTGAGCAAGTTGTTAGTTAGGTCCCAGAATTTTTAAAGCTTCACACTCCACTTGAAAGCACTAAGTTTGCAGTGGCAGGATTCTGCTTGTAATGTGAAGGTGAATGCTACAATGTTTGGAGAAATCCTAATTCAAAGTATCATCTTACTGTCAGGTTAGTCTGCTCTCAACCATAGAGTCTTTCTGCTCCTAACCTTGCTGTTGGAAGTCAGCCTCTGGAAAATACTCTTACTTTAAGCTCTGCACACACAGAAGAACTTTGGGAACTCAGTAAATCATGTAATTGCCTTGCTGTTCTTGCTGATTCCCCTTCCCAAGTGCATTGTCACGTATGTCAGAAATTGTCAAGGTTCCTTGTAAGATTAACATNTTTTATTATTATTATTTTTGGTGGGTGAGAGGGGAGGTGTGGGGTATCTTCAGCATGGCATTTTTTCAAACATTTTTCATGTGCTTAGGTGCATCCAAGCAGAAGTCAAGTTCCCTGCAGGTAGCAGATAAGGACCTACTGCCACCTTTTCACCCATACCAGCCTTTGGAATGCATAGTAGAAGAGACTGAAGGCAAGCTGAATGAACTTGGACAGAGAATTAGTGCTATTGAAAAAGCACAACTTAAATCATTGGAATTAATTCAAGGTGAACCTTTAAATAAAGATAAGATTGAAGAACTTAAAAAGAACAGAGAAGAACAAGTACAGAAGAAGAAGAAAATATTGAAGGAGCTGCAGAAGGTGGAAAGGCAGTTGCAGATGAAAACCCAACAGCAGTTTACCAAAGAATATTTGGAGACCAAAGGTCAGACAGACACACCACCTGCCCTGCAGCAGCAGTGCTCACTTACAGGGGTCTTCCCAGAAGTGGAAGCTGATAAGGGTCTGCCAGAGGATAACTTTTCAGGGTTACCTCAGGTTGACACAGTCTTGTCTAAAGATGATGAGCAACACCAGTCTCCACCACCTGCTGAACAAATAGAGTTTGTCCCTATCCAGCCTTTGCCAGCACCGCAATGTAATTTTTCTGGTAACTTAGGTTATAATGGGACAGAGTCTCTTGAACTTCAGAAAGCATTAGGGAATCAGCAGAATGTAGGACAGCAGCAGCAAATTGCTGGGCAGGGGCTCTTAGTTCAAGAACCAGACGGATTAATGGTTGCCACTCCAGCACAGACGCTTACCGACACTCTTGATGACCTAATAGCAGGTGGGTTAAGAAATATACCTATTTTTGCATTAATTTGTGTGCTCAGTTTCCCTCTCTCTCCTTCCCTCCAAATACGTCTTGGGGTTTTCCAGTTTGGGAATACTTGCTTAAGAATAAAGTTCCTGATTAGTGCTATTAATCCTAACAGTGACTTCCAATTCTAACATGATACTTTTAAATATCTTTTTTTCCAAAGTGCAAAACTTCCTGTACTGGACACCTGTTTTAGCCCCTTTGGCCTCATCTTTTTCTGTGCTTCTTTAAAAAGCTTCATCATGAGTAATTAGTAGTGCCCATTAGGAAACCCAAAAGCATGACAGATTTATATCTTCTGTAGAATTTTCTGTGCAGGCTTATCAGTGACTTTCTTCAATGTGGTAGCCATCTCTAGAAAGAGCCAAATTGTTGTCACTTTTATGGACAAACACGTCCCTCTCCTTGCTGCTGGAGCTTAAGCACAGCCTGGAATCCGTGCACAACCACTCCGTTCTGTGATGGCTTGTGTTTGCAGAATCCCTGCTAAATCCCAGGTGTTGTACAGGAATATCTGCTGGTTAGATGTTCCACATGGCCAAAACATGTCCTGTTAGCTGGATGAAAAGCAAAAACCCCAACATCCTTCCACGTGTTGGTGTGAAGAGGAATGGGAATGCCCACACATCGGGTTGTGTGAGTCCCCTTGTGCAGAAACAGGGATCACTTTGGGTGACTTCATGTCGTGGACTTGACTAGGATTGAGTTTTGCTGCTGGAGGTATGTAGGATATAGCCAGTGTTGTTTGGTCTGTAGTTTGTTTTTTTTTATTCAGTGTTTTTCAACTTTCCTTTGTACCTTGTGCCTGTACCCCTGCCCATTATTTTCCTGTCTGTCTCCCCTGCCCCTCCCGTTCTGTAGTCACTGCCGTGTCCTCTGATGTCAAGGCTTGCAGAAGTGTGCAGTGAGATCTTTGGCCAGCCATTCCTGGGAGCCTTTGGAATGGTAATTGCATCAAACTCATGCAAGTCAAGACTACTTGTGACTTGCAGCCTCCTGTGGAACCCAGAGTTGGTGGAGTAGTGGGGTGGTTGTACCAGCTCCCATCCTCTCCTCACTGTAATTCCAGTTGTTTTATAGAGCATCAGTTTTAGTTCCCCCTGTTCTGGCATGGTGAGCCTCCCTCCCTGCTCCGTGGAGCTCTTCAGAATACTCAGCCAAGATTAAGACATTTCTATTACTCAAAATTTTAGTACTGGAGTGTATAAGGAGAAAAATTTGAATGGGTAACACAATAATAATCAGCAAGGATTAATCTTTGGAGTAGTTGCTGTTGCTGAGAGTTGAACATGTCTGGCACAAGGCCATGGTGTCTGTACCCTCTCGTGGTCAGCAGCTCATTCTACAGCCACAAACTCAGTGTCCCCACTGTGAAAAGTGCTGCAGTCCAGCTGAGTGTGAGAACTGTGCTGTGGGAAAAAAGATTGCTATAGACATTGTTGAATAGACATTGGTTTGCTTCCTGAAAACAGCTACTGGTTTTGCTAAGTAATTAAAGACATTTTTTGCTAAGACATGAGATTTACTTATTTCAAAAATCACTACAAATAGCACCTTCTTCTAGCATTAGAAATGACATTTACAGAAATGCAACTTGAGGAGTCTTTAGCTTTTGAGTTCCAGAGGCTTCTGTAAAAATGTATTGATGCTGCTTTATTGAAATGTATTTTCTTCTGAAATTCATATGTTTCTTTCACTTCCCTCCCCTCCAAAAAAAATAGTCAGAGATAGATATCTTTCTCACTTTGTAAATCCAGACTGTGTAAAAGTGGTCTCCATGTAAATTATAATCCTACTATTTCTCAGATTTATAGCCATGTGAAAACAAACTATAAATTTATTCATACTCTGGACTCCTTGATCCATATCTAAAATGGACTTTTCCCACAAACTTACCCATTAGTCCTTAATTTTATAGAGAACTTCTGAGCAATAAAAACTGTTGCAAGATCTGTTTTTACATTCCCACTACAGATGTCAGGTAAAATGGTTCAGGAGCTTGTGCCTGGTGCATGGGAAGCCTGGGTTTTAGGGAGCTTGTGTCCCACACTCAGGATGTCATTGGAGGCTCCCCTTGATCTTATTGCTGGAGCTGCAGTGATGTTAGTGAGTGACTCTGGGTTTTGAGGAGGTAGGAGCATTTTTATTCCTTTTTAGTATTTCAGTTTGGGTGGGAACTGCTTCAGAAGAACAGAAATTATTTTTCCCTCTGCCCTGAAATACCTTGTAGTGTTGCTCTTAGCAGTGGGGATATCCAGAGGAGACAACAACAGAGTTGGTCCAAGGGCTGGAGCCCCTCTGCTCTGGAGCCAGGCTGGGAGGGCTGGGAGAGCTGGGAGTGTTC
>VZTT01033656.1:0-18289 GCA_013400855.1 Buphagus erythrorhynchus | reverse complement strand
GGATTCTGTGATGTAGGAGGCAAATCTTTCCAAGCCCCAGTTGGGACCAGTTGTAAGGGAGAACTTCAGTATCTATAAAGCTACAAATTTGTATCTTGCTGACCAACTTAACAGTGGCAACATACATAAATGAAATATTTATCTTACAATTATGCTGGCAGGATGTGTCAGCTGTGAGGTGTTTAGGTGGTGGATGTCAAGGTACAAAGTGTCAGTGAGTCATGGCACACATCCCCTCTTTGATAAAACTATACAGAAGTAACCAAGTACCTTTGGAAAGTCAGTTAAAACCTAAAAGTGAAGCAGCTCTTTCCACTCCAGAATGTTTTGTTTGTAATGGAATTTAGTTTGATGCGCTGCTGCAAAAATCTTGCACCTAATAGTACATTAAAGGTGTGACTTATTGCAGTCAAAATTTTAACCAGGTTTACAAAAGAGACAGACTTGGTGCAACTTAGAGTGGGAAACCAATAAATTAATTTGGAACACTGCTATCATTTTCATTACTCAGTATCAATCTGGTTTCTTGGAGCCTCTTGTCTTGCATACTTGGAGTTTCATTTCAGTTCACCTTCTGCATTTTCCATTGTAAATTTCTTAGTTGTAGTATCTGAATTGAAGCTTTTTGCTGGTTTAGGGTAGTAAAGGTGAGGAACTTTTCTGTGTTGCTGGGGTTTGTCTCTAGTTGGAATATTTTTGTTTCTCTTTGTTTTGTTCAGCTGGTATTTTTAGTCAAGAGACTGTGTGTGCTTTTCTGTCCCACTTGTCCTGTGAGCTAATGTTCCAAACTGAAATTTCAGGTGTGTTCTGAGAAACTGTTGTTTGGTTCTGACATTCTGGTTGTAGTGGGTGATACAGAATTATGGTATTTTAAGGTAAGGATTTGGAAGGTAACATCTGAGTTACTGTGTTTGGAGTAAAACTGGTTACTGGGACAAACTGGAGTGAGGAATAGTGAGCCATGAAAGGAACTGCAGTTACCAACGTGCAAAAGCCTCTGCAGGTTACTGAGAAGCTGCCTGGACAGGCTGAGAGGCTGCTCAGGCTTGAAAAAGGATGATTCTCTCTGTCCTGAAAATCCCAGTTCCTTTGAGGAAAGAGGAACTGCCATCTAAGTCCAATATTCCTGAGTGCCAGTGCTCATGTCATGACAGCAGTTGGGTAGCCACAGTTTCAGCCTACAGCTGAAATCTCATCCAGAGCTGCTTGCTCCAGGTACTGTCAATGCTCCAGAGTTGTATTTGGATAAAATACCAATTTCTTGCTTTTTGTTTTACTCATGTTTCCTTTAATATTATTTCATAACTTTGAAAATAGTCATCCATGTCTTTAAAGACCAGCATTCAGCTTCCAACTCATACAAACACAGACCCTTTGGAACATTGCAAACCCTTTGTAGGACATGAGAAACCTGGATCTTGTCATGTGTAGGATAATTTTTTTCTATAAGGAAGTCTTCTGAATATTAAAGTCTATGGACACATCTAAAACCTCTGTCACAAAATTGGTATTTCTCTGGAGTCAAGGGCGAGCAGTGTCAGTGCTGCTTTCACTGCTAAGCTGTGGCACCACAGATGTTCTGTGTTAATGCCATGTTGGAACTATTGCTGCAAGGTCATTTTCAAGTTTAAAATCTGTATTTTGCTGTGTAGCTAGAGCTGGGATAAATCAGCCCCATGAAACTGGAGGCAGAAGTTCTCAGGCTTTTTCTGCTCCACAGATCACAAATTATGCTGCTGCTCCATGGGCCCAGCTTGCCAACTACACTGAGGAAATAAAAAATAGCATTCTGAAAAATTCTGCCATTTTGTAAACTCAGCAGTTTTACAGGAGGTGATTAATTGGTGAATGTTGTGGGAATATGTATTAGATTTTATTTTAAACCAGATTTTAGGATATCAATGCAGGGTTTATCTTCATTTGTACTGCCTTTGGTGTTCTCTCTCATGTTTAATATTATTACTGTGCACATGAAGTGCTTAGTGCACACTCATCTGTTTCAAACACACGATGAAAATCTAAAGCATGCAAGAAATACTTCGATATTTTCAGTCATGGTTGTGAAATACAGAGAATTTGTGGAACCTGTGACAGCAACATAGAATATATAACTTTAATTACTTTAAGACCCTTAATCTGGCTCCAGTGGAGTCCCTCTGCACACCCTGCTCTGCATGCACAGCACATGCATGTGGTTTTATATGTAAGTGAAAAAATTGAGCCAGTGTCTTCCACTAGGAAGGACCGGCTTGATTTAACATAAGTCCTTAACAGGGTGATATGGTGTCTGTATTTTGGAAGGAGGAATCTCTAGAAATCCAGTTATTATCTTGCACTTCAGTGCATTAAGCAAGAAAACAATCATGTTATATTAATTAATGCTCATTTGCTGCTGTAAGTGATAATCCATAGTGAGCTTTTGTATTTGAAACTTTTAATACAGATCTGGTTTACTCATGAAAGTTGTAGCAGGAATTCAGATCTGGTACTTCATTGCTTAAACATGGTGACCAAATGTTAATGCTGGTTTTGCCTATGCACCAAGGACAAGTGTTTGCTTAAAAAATACAACTGAAAATGGAACCTCCCCACATTTCAGTGAACCCCCCTGCCACGTGTTAGAAGCCAATGGGAGTGAGCCATCCTGCCCTGCTTCAGTCTGTGTTTCCTTTGTCAGGCACTGGCAGCTCTATAGGCTGAGTTAGTGATGTTAATGGTCATGTTGGGGCTTTTCTATGACTTTTCCATCTACACCACTTTCCTGTGAGTAATTGCTGGTGTGTAATCTGTCAATGGAATGAGGAAGGTTGAGCTGGTTTGCAAAATGTTTTCTCTAAGTCATACACAGGTTTGAGTTCATCCTTCATCTTCCCTTAACACTTGGACAAAAGCAAAATGCTGCTGCTGCTTGTTCCTTACCTGTAGCTGTTAGTGTTTTCCTTTAGTTGCTTCTTCCAGGAATGCTGCTGAATCCTGTGTTTTGGAATAACTAAAGCTCACTGGGTGTTCCAGCTGATGAAGCTACACAATAGAGACATTTGGCAATCCAGCAGTGACAATTCTTGTCAAACCCAGCCGCTCTATCAGCAGGGATTACTGAAGCCAAAGCACACAGGGAGTCAGTGTGTAGGTGTGTTACACCTTCCTGGCAGGTAATCCCAGCTGATTACAGAGATCCAGGCTCCACTTGGACTCTCATCAACTTACAGAGCCTGGCAGGAGTCCTGGCCCTGCAGTGGATGTCCAGGAAGATTTCTCTGCTTGTTGATTTAAAATTAGGTGAAAAAAATCTGATTCTCAATTATTAATTTTTTTACTTGTTATATATATAAAAAAAAGAAGATAAAGTTGCATTCCTCGTGTCCCTGAGCAATGCTGGATCTTCAGGATGACATCTTTTACAGGCTATGCATCAATCAGAATAAATTTTAGGGAGCACAGACAGTTTTCAGCTTTCTTATTTTTGTTGACTGCCCCCTCCTGTCTGCTTCCCTTCCACTTTCCTGGTTTGGTTTAACTCTGAGATATGATTAATAATGTGAGTAGCTGTCAGTCATCTTGCTCTGAAAACTTTCTCTGGAGGCTAAGTGTGCACTAACCTTTATGTGAAAAGATTTGGGATTGCAGAATAAGACTATATTTTTGAACACTAGGTTTGTGTGTTAGTGATAAATAATTTGCCTGCTTAAACTGAGCATATGATGGAACTCTAACAGTGAAGGTTACAATTAGAAAAGGGTAACTAATCACCTTCATAATTCACACTTGTATTGCATACAGACTAATTCATAAAATTATTTTCTAACTTACCACAGTTTGGAGACGATGCTTACACTGTTTAACTGCCTCAAAGTTGCATTTTGTTTTTAGGAACATTCCATTTGTTTCCCCCGTTAATGTTTTGCTATTAGACCATTGCAGTTTTATGAAACTTAACATTTTTCATATAAAACAGGACATTCCTAAGAGTGGATTAATAACGTGGTGTTCATTTTCAGCTGTGAATAGCAGAGTGCCCAGTGGCTCCACCAGCTCCTCGCACACTACGGAGTCCCCGACGCCCGAGCCCTGCCCGCAGGCAGCCAGCAATGTGCCCCCACAGTCTGTGCTCCCCATGTATCCATCAGTGGACATCGATGCACATGTGAGTACTTGAGGTTAGCTTAGAGTGGATTTGCTTGGGAAAAAAAAAAAAATCTAGTAGTGTGTACACCAGCTGTACAATTTGTGGCTCCCTGAGACCCCTGTCTCCTTCCCGGCTTGCTCAGATGTTAAGGAGAGGCCTCAGGGAGGTTGTACATGGACTAGAGCAAAAGATAGCAAAGAAGGCTCTCTTGTTCCCCTGGGGAGGTTCAGATGTTTATTCCTTGTGGACTTCCAGGAGCAAAAGAAAGCAAGGTCAGGAGGTTTGGGCCTTATCTAGGGTCTGGGGAGTGGGCGGGGGGAATTTGGAACTCAGCCAACCAAGCATGGCCAGAGGGGACAGGGACCAGACCACAGGGGCACAGTAGGGGGTTACAGAGTGCATTACAACAGTAGTGTTGTAGAAATATTAAAGTTGTCTTTATTTTTAATTTCTGAACATCTCTTTTTCTTTCCTATGGGTGAAGACTGAAAGTAATCACGACACTGCGCTGACCCTGGCGTGTGCAGGGGGGCACGAGGAGCTCGTGTCTGTGCTGATCGCCCGTGGTGCCAATATTGAACACAGAGACAAGAAGGGTAAGTGAAATAACACAATTTGACCCTGAACTACACCTTGAAACGGTGAATTTCAAAATGTGAGCTGCATTCTTGCACTTCACGTGGTAAAGTTGGTCATACACAGCCAGTGAGCTGCTGTCTGCACCTGAGTGGGATCTTAAGCAGATTTGTGAAATGTGAGGCACTTCTGTCCTTATGACTCACCCTCTACAAATGACCTCAGCGAGCTGGTGGGGGTAACCAGCCAATCTTGGCTGTCAGGGATGAGTGGTGGCCATTGTCAGGTTGGGTATCATTGTTCTCAGGAGCAGAGTTTAGCAAAATCTCACATCTTGTAGAGCTGAGAGAACAAAACCACCACACCACATTTGTTGGAGCTCACATTGACCACTGGCAGTCAGCAACACATGCAGGGCTGATGTGGTCACTGATTGGAGCTTAATTTAACAGTAATTATGCAGAAAGCTGTGACTTCTCCAAGGAGAGGAGTTGGTCAGAACTTAATCCAAACGGATCACTGCAAGCACTGTTTAAATTTCTTTTGAACAGCCTTTGGCTGGAATCAGAGCCTCAATGTGACAGAGTCAGAAGAGGGTTGGGAAAGGCTCTGAAATTGTGGCATCCAGCAGGAGACCCCCCAGTGTGAGGAAGAGACATGATCAATAGAAGTCATTGTGAATCAACCCATTTGTGCATTTCTGCTCCTTAATAATACTTTTGAGATACTCAAGGTTGCTTTTTAATGCAATCTCCTATTACTAGGTTTTACACCTTTGATTCTGGCTGCAACTGCTGGACATGTTGGTGTTGTGGAAATCCTTCTGGACAAAGGCGGGGATATAGAAGCGCAGTCGGAGCGCACGAAGGATACTCCGCTTTCCTTGGCATGCTCCGGTGGACGCCAGGAGGTACAGACATGTCCTCAAAGGCCTTGAGTTGTTACTTGCAGATAGGGTTTTTTTTGTAGTGTTGTGTTTCTTCTGTTGTTGATACATCTGACTTTTTTCCTGGAAGGTTTTTTACCTGTTTCAGTGTAGCTGATTTAAGGTTTTTTCCTCTTCCAAGAAAGGAAGAAGAAATTTAAGACTTTATTTCTCCTTTCCGTTGCCTATCCCAGTTTTGTTAGTTAGTGGTCATGGTCACTTGTGATAACTTGTGGTCTTTCTTCAGTCAGTGTATCCTCACATGGTAAGTACTTCTGTGAGGAAGGCAGGTATTTATTGAATAACTTTTTTCACTGAGCACTTCCTTTATCCATCTTCTCTGTTCTCAAAGGTGAAACAGCTGGTGCAGGCACACAAGGAGAGAAACTGGGATATTGTGTGGGCAGTATGTGGCTTTAGTGACAATACACAGGGCTGATAAGTGCAGATGCAATGTAGGACACATTGTACCTGTCTTTTAAGGATGTTTCAGAGTTCTGTCAGATTTGTGTGTGTGTGTGTTGTTCAAATAAATTTGTGAAATCCTTCCTATTTCAGTCATGTGCATACTACCTTAGAAGATGGCATGGAGATGGCCAAGAGCTCTTGTAGTAGGTTAATATAAGGAGTAAAATAGTTGGCTAAAATTGGAAGATTTCCATTTTACTATTGAATTGCTGATCTTTAACAGCAAAAGTGCTTCTCATAAAAAAAGGCAAGATCAGCATAGTAGTAGTAGTATTATATATTGAACAACTGAAGTATTCTGTTCTTCATTTTTTTTTCTTTATGCCAGAATCTACCTCTTATGTGTCTGGCTTAGCAAGAGAGCCTTTTTTTCTGGCTTGTTTGGAAATCACCTAGCTTATGTTAATAGTAAATTGAGGCCCACTTAAATACAGTACATCACGAAAATATTTTAATTTTCTCCCCTTTTATTTCTCTTAAGCAACTTCTGTTACAGGAATCCTTCCTCATCCTGGTTCCATTAACATCAGTCACTCTGATTTTTACCACTTTTTTTGGGGGGGGGAGAAAGTTCATATAATACAGATGGCCAAGCTTGGCTCAAGTGTCATTTGAATTCAAGTTGTGAGATGAGTTTTTCTGAAAGAGATGCTCAAACATTGTGAGACTTTATGGGAGTAGAGTAGATTTGTAGATTTATTGTTTGCAAACTTAAGATTCTCAGGAAGAGCTTCACTTTAAACCTTGCAGTTTTATTTAGGTAAAACAATCTTTCTGGCAGGCAAGTGCTCAGCTGCTGGGGTCATGGGCTGTGGGGGCTGTACAGATATAGGGAAAGGTCAAGCAGAAGAGGGTGGAGATTTTCCTATGGAATCTTTTTTGTTGACAAAGGAAACTTGTAGCACTTTGGAAAGTTTGTGATAACATCCTCTCACTCCCTGGGTAATAGCAAAGACCACAATATGTCTGTTAATACTTGTCCTATCTTTTCAGGTTGTTGATTTGCTGTTGGCCCGGGGAGCAAATAAAGAACACAGGAATGTGTCTGATTACACGCCGTTAAGCCTTGCTGCATCTGGTGGCTATGTTAATATCATCAAGATTCTTCTCAATGCTGGGGCAGAAATTAATTCCAGGTAATGTACCATGTGACCTGCTGAGCTGCAGTGTGGCACAGGCATTCCCTGTTGGCTCCATCCTGATGCACAGGTTGGAATCTCAGGTGTTTTCAGACCTCCTTGCAGCAGTCTTTTTACACTGATGACATCTTCTATGTTCATGTTACCTTAGTGCTTTTCAATCCTTTACTATCACAAGCTCCATCTGACTTATACCTAAATTTTAAGGGATTATAGTTTGCAAACCTATTCTTTCCCTTTTCCACCATTCTGAGGTGTGGAAGTCAAACTATTTCCAATAGAACCACGTCAAGGAAGCAGCCAAGTGCTCAGGGCAGCTCTGTGTGTTTGAAGATGTCTTTTTCAGGCAGAGGAACAAATTTACACAGCAGTGTCTCTTAAGCCTACTCTCTATTAGTTTTAAGAAAACTTACACATATTCTAACACTAAATAGAGCAAGAGAAATCTTAACTAGGGAAAGTTCAAGCTGAAGCTGTTCTAGAAGCAAGTTTTTCTTTGAAAAAATCAGATGTAGCTTAAGGCTTATGTCTGCTTTGGCCATCAGAATGTCTGGCAGCTGAAATGTATTTTCCTTGTTTATAAATTGCAATTGTCTATTGCATATAGTTCCTCTGGTGGTTTCTCCTAATCAATTAAAAATGCTACTATTTTAGGTCCGTGCCTATATTTTGTATAGGTTATATGTTCCTTTCTGACTTCCAACAAAACATTTTGTTGCTCTTGGATACACTTACATTTCCCAGAGCTTTTCTTCCACTATGGGCACTGCAGTTTGTTTCTTTCTCTTAGGACTGGCAGCAAGCTGGGGATTTCTCCTCTGATGTTGGCTGCTATGAATGGCCACGTCCCTGCCGTGAAGCTGCTGCTTGATATGGGCTCTGATATTAACGCCCAAATCGAGACCAACCGCAACACAGCCCTCACCCTGGCCTGCTTCCAGGGCCGGGCAGAGGTGGTCAGTCTGCTTTTGGACAGGAAGGCCAATGTCGAGCACAGGGCAAAGGTAAGTGGGGGACTTGCCTTTCCTTATGACTTATTGCCTCTGAGTCATCAAGTGTCTTCAAATTTTCCTCTAAATTTGAGCCTCTCCGGGCTCAGAGGAGTTATTACATCAGAGCACTTAAATGTTCTGAAATAAGTGTGGTTTCTTTTAAAAAATAAAAAAAGCATCAATGATGATGTATTTTTTGCACTAGGGAAAAGCTGACTGGTCCTTCTGAGTTTATAATGAAACTTAGATTGACTCCTGTCTAGACTTTTTCAGGTTTAAACTAGACGTGATACTCAGTAACAGAGCAGATACAGATATTTTTACATGCAAGTGAAGTCTAGGCAGGAAGAGAATAGTGTTGCTTGTGATTCTCATATAGAACAGACTTCTTGTCTACAACCAAAGTAGTGCAGTCAAACTTTGTAAAGCTTTTACGTTGCTGTAGAACCCGTGGCTTCAGTACTGTGACCTTCTGTGCCTCTGAAATGCTCCACAGGTCCCATCCTTTGGTGCTCTGGGACAGCTTTGTGTCTCCTGCCATAAAGCAAGCTTAAAGCTTGTGTAGACAGCCAGACTGATTTCCCCAGCACAAAGGAATTTTTGGTAACTCCTAAGGCTGCTGAAATAATTGCTGTGTCTGTCTACCCCGCCTGCTTCTGGAATGACTGTGGCTGGAGAAAAGGGGATATGGATAAAAGCCAGCTCTCAAATGGTCAGTTGGGCATGTTAGCAGCTGGTGTAAGTTTTTTTAACAGTCTGACCTGGCAACTAAGTTGGGCCCAGATCAGTCTCAGTGCCAAGGGAGGCTAGAGAAAAGCTATAAAGCCAGTTTCTGAGTATTTTTGTAGAAACACATGTGTCTTCATTTGAATCTGTTCTAACCTCTGTTGTAGAGATCTTCTTATAAACTTTGCATTTGCTGTTGAGACAGGTATCTGGTGGTGCTTAGTCAACAGTTTGCTTGGGTTTGTATAAATCAAAGCCCAAGAGTGTTTGGGTTTTGGGTTGGTTTTGTTTGGTTGGTTTGTGTGTGGGTGTTTTGTTTTGTTGTTGGGGGCTTTTTTGGTTGGGTTTTTGGGGTCATTTTTGAGGAAGAGACTGCTTGAAGTTAGGCTCCTAAACTAAATATAAGCAGCTAAATAAAAATCTGATTTCCCTTTGTAGGAATCATTTATGTCTTATCTGAAGTATTTGTGCAGAATTCACAGAGTAACTCGTTCTCTTTGCACAGACTGGTCTCACACCTCTGATGGAAGCAGCTTCAGGAGGCTATGCAGAGGTTGGAAGGGTTCTCCTTGATAAAGGAGCAGATGTGAATGCCCCACCTGTGCCTTCCTCAAGAGATACAGCGTTAACAATTGCAGCTGATAAGGGTCACTACAAGTTCTGCGAGCTCCTCATTAATCGGTAAATCATTTCCACTCATTAAGTGTTTGAGGCCAGAGTGGGTGGGGCTCTGAGCAACCTGATCTCGTGGGTGGCTTCTCTGCCCATGGCTCAGGAGTTGGAACAAGATGAGCTTTCAGGTCCCTTCCAACCCAAAGCAGTTATGACTAATAATTAGTGGCACATTTATTCTGTATTCCTCTGTGGCAAGGCTGCTCTTGTTCACATTACCTCATACACCTGAGAGCAAAGGGAATGGGAAGCTTGGAAAATAGGATGTTAAATCTGTCCCCTACTCTTCAGTGTTATCCTGGAATATCTCACTCTTGCAGTGTTAATTAAGCAAAGCAGGCAGCTGGGACCAAAGGCAGGCAGACAGTGTCTGGCTTGGACAGCGTGTTTGTGTATGAATGCAGCAACTCCCACGTGAGCATTTCCTCACTGGCACTTGGGGGACAGAGCCTGGAAGTAGCTCTTGAGTTTTTCAAGCATAACCCAGTGTGCTGCTCAAATCTCAAGGGGCTGCTTTGACCTGTGGGTAGTCACCACACTGATAATTTAAAGGTTTCTGGTTGCATATCTCTTCTGCAGTAGGTGACGTGAAATGAGCGTTCATTTCTGTCAGGGAGGTTTAAATATTCCCCTTGTCACTACCCTGCAGATGAAATTCAGTGACAGAATTCCTCATATCTTGCCACTGTATTTCAGTTATTAAAGTTCTATATCCAGCTGTACTCTGATGTACTCTTGCTCTCTGACTTCCAGCTTTACTTATCCCATTTCTGGGTTTGTGTTTCAGAGGGGCACACATTGATGTTCGCAACAAGAAAGGAAACACCCCGCTGTGGCTGGCAGCCAACGGGGGCCACTACGACGTGGTGCAGCTGCTTGTGCAAGCAGGGGCAGATGTGGATGCTGCAGATAACAGGAAAATTACCCCTCTTATGTCAGCATTTCGCAAGGTAGGAGACCAGCTTTTCTATGTTTTCAAAACAGTGCTTCTCGTTTCATCTTGAGTCTGAATGCTTGGTTTTGGAAGAATCAAATATAACATGGCAAAATTACTACTTTGATAAAATACCTGCTTCAAAGTCATAATTACTGTGCTTGACAAAGATCCAGTTTTTGAGCATTGAAAAACTTGTTCCATAAATTGTTAGCTTTATCATCTCCAAAAAGTTTGACTGTTTGAGGTTTCCATATTTCTGCAGTCTGTACTGCTCATTTCAGTCCTGCTTTGGAGATGAACACAATACCAGTCTTCAATAAGCTGTCCTGATTCCTTTGTGCTTCTCTCGTTCTGTACCTAATCTGTTGTGATGGGACACTGTGCAGTCAGCTCTTCTGTCACCCACTGCCTCTTCTTGGCAGGAAGAACATTGCTTTGGGATGGTTCCATTGTGGTGTTGGGTACAAGGAGCATAAGCAAAGGAATTTATTAACTGTAACTGTTTTGCCTTTAACAAAATAGCAAATAAGTGTGCAGCATTTTTGACAAACAAAAATGCTGAGCTTGCCCCTGTTTTGACACTGCCTTGCTTTCACATAACTTCAGAAGCAACAGTTGGGTGCTTTGTGTGGTTGCACAGTGTACCCTGGGAGCAGAGGAATGTGCTTGCCAGGATAGCATTCAGGTGGCTCAGTTTCCTGATCTGACTTAGGCTGTAATTGAACAGTCTAAGTCAGCTCCATGGGGTGAGTGGCAAGAGAGTGGATTGGGTGATAAATAGTGTCTAAAGAGAATTGTCTTGTGTCTTAGCTGTTACTAAAACCATGAAGATCTACCTCTGGTCCTTGTATTTTTAAATAAAAAGTAATTTGGGGAAGAGCTTGTCTTTGCCACCAATGCTGTCAGCACTGAGCAAGCAGGAACTGCCCTTCTTCCCAAGCAGCAGCTTACCAGAAATGTTCTTGCTTATTTTCAGTGTTTTGCATTGAACTAAGAGATACCAAATTTGTATTTTTGATGATGAATGTTGACAATTGTATACAAAAGATTATCATTTTCTTTGGTGTTGTAGGGGCATGTGAAAGTAGTTCAGTTCCTGGTGAAAGAAGTGAACCAGTTTCCTTCAGACATTGAGTGCATGCGCTACATAGCGACCATCACAGACAAGGTGAGTTGGCCTTGGGGACAAGACCCTGACCTGAACTTCCAGCAAAAATATCCATGGGAAATTCTTAAATGTTCAAAAACTGAATGTACGTGTTTACTCACATACATCTGATTTGGAGATTTGTACATTTCTCCTTTTTAATACAGCACTTAAAAAGTAAATCAGCATTAGATCCCATTCTGTGAAATAGTTTGTATGTTTGTGAATACAGGGGAGCTAATCTCATGTTTGTAGAGCAAGCCTCACTCCTCAGTTGTTGTTTATTTCGGTGGTAGTAAGACAAGTTTGCATTTCAGGACCTGTTGAAAAAGTGTCACCAGTGTGTGGAGACAATTGTGAAAGCTAAAGACCAGCAGGCTGCAGAAGCCAATAAAAATGCAACTATACTGCTGAAGGAGCTAGACCTGGAAAAAGTGAGTAGATAACTGCTGTTGTGTAACAGTGTTTGAACTGTGTGTGAATCTTAGGCTGCATTTGGTGTTTCTTTGGGCAGTCTTCATGCTCTGACTGTGTCTGTGTTCCTTCCCCTTATCTGTCACACAAGTGAGGCACATACTGAGGGTGGCAAATTAGAACTGACTTCTGCTTCAGCCACTCCATTGTCCTTTTTAGGAAAGCTTGGACTTACCAATAGTTCCTTAGGCAGTAGCTCTCTGTGGGATCACCTCAGCACAGAGGAGTAAGGGAGGTCTCCAGCCTCATGGTGTGTTTCTCTGGGTGTAAATAGTCCATAAGCATTTTTATGGACTTGGAGTTGAGCAGATAGTGGAGAAAATCCCCTTCTCCCTTTGCTGAGAATACTGCAAGTTGTTCTAGAGTAACACACTCTTGAGTGGACTCTCTTAATAGAGGTTCTTACAGTTTTTGATATGTTCCACATTAGTTTATTGAATTTTCCAGGTTGTGGACTTGTTAAGCACACATCAGTTGCTGTGCACAAACAGTGCAGCAAATGACTGATTCCATATGTTTTTTAAAAATTGTTAAAATTAGAGGTATTGAGTACTGGCTTTTGAATCAAAGATGTGAACATCACACCAAAAATATCACTGAGCTTATTAAATGTTTGAGAAAGGACTGAGAGGAAAAGATCTTCCAGTAAAACTGTATTTTTTTTAGTACTTCTGTTTTGGTTATTACTTCGTTATCATTCCTTAGAAGTTTTGGGGCCAGCTAGTCCTGTTGTTGCATAAGGTCTGTCCAGTTTCTGTGTAATGATTCATTATGTGCCAAAGTCATTCTAGTTCATTGTGCTCTCTCCTTTCTTCTCCCCCTCAGATTTCTAGGGAAGATCTGAATTATAAGTATAATTTAGTCTGTGTAAAAATGTTTAAATTTGGATTCTTTTCTCCTACATAGTCAAGAGAGGAGAGCAGAAAACAAGCTCTTGCAGCCAAAAGGGAGAAAAGAAAGGAAAAGAGAAAGAAGAAGAAAGAGGAACAAAAAAGAAAACAAGAGGAAGATGAAGAAAACAAACCTAAGGAAACTCTGGAACTACAGGAGGATGATGATGAAGAAGAAAACGATGATGAAGGTAAAGAATAAATGTTTCTTTAAAGGGGTGCCACCTTTAACCATCAAGGTAAAGGAATCTGTTTGAGAGCTGGTCTCTCGTATTTGACAGTGTTGCATGGCTACTGCCTGGCAAAACTCCTTTGCTCATTTTTTCACCCCCTCCTTTGTTCACAAAAGTCATTCTTGGAGGATTTACAGCTGAATTTGGTGCTAGTCTGACAGCTCAGCAAGGAACATAACTTCAGCTGTAGTGTATTCAGTGAGGGCACGGAGTTCTCTATTTTGTGGGTTCTGATTGTATATAAACTGCTTTTCTTCCAGTGGAGCAAGAAGTTCCTATAGAGCCTCCAAGTGCAACTACTACAACTACAATTGGAATTTCTGCAACTTCAACTACCTTCACAAATGCCTTTGGGAAGAAGAGAGCTAATGTGGTGACTACCCCCAGCACAAATAGAAAAAATAAGAAAAATAAAACAAAAGAGACTCCTCAGAATATGCAGATAATTTTGCCAGATCAGCATATATCTCTAGCACAGCAAAAAGCAGATAAAAACAAAATAAATGGAGAGCCAAGAGGTGGTGGTGCAAGTGGGAACAGCGATTCAGATAACTTGGATAGCACAGATTGCAATAGTGAAAGCAGCAGTGGAGGGAAGAGCCAAGAGCTGAACTTCACAATGGATACAAACTCCTCGGAGCGGCGCTATGCCTCACTGCTCATCCCCTCTCAGGAAGAAAAAAACAGCACCTCTGCTTCCAAAACACCAACAAGGTGAGACTGTTCCTTCCCTGTTGTTTCACAAGATTCCACCTATGCCTGTGTCAATTTTCTGTAGCTTAAGCTCTACACGAACTGTACATTCCCAGAGCCTAGAGAGACTGAGGCTGCTTTATTTGCATGGCTGTGTTAAGTTTGTTGAACAAACAAACCTCTACAACCTCTTTAAAATCTTGTAAGAACAAGATTTTTTGACATTATTGGCTAGTTTTTAATACTACTTGAGCGAAATGGCCTTTTCTCTCTGCACTTTTTAAGCATCCATGTTGCATTGTCAGCTTTGTTAGAATAGATCTTAAAAGTGAATAAGCTGGGAATTTAATAAGGAAGTGCCAGATTTACTTATCATCCACGTGCAGAAATGGTTTTGTTACCTTTTGATTGTTTTATGGTTTCATCATTAACTTGTTTGACTTGTAATCTTTCTTTTAAGGAGAGAAGAAGTTGATGACTCTGAGCATTTCACCTGCCAGGTTGATGGCCAGTTTGATATAACCTTGTCGAGCCAGAGGTGAGAGTCACAAGAACTTGGGGAACTTACAGGGGCCACATAAATGGTTCAGAAGGTCATGCAATTGCCTGGGAATGTGCTGATAACTTTTACAATACCACTTTCTGAAGAGGTCATTGGTCTAAATCAGAGAGTTTAGATCCCATGTGGGTCTGTAGTCTTTGTTTTTACATCTAAGTAATACAAGTCTGATCCCCCATAGTTTTGTTCTCTCTTTCCATTTTCTGCAGTAAGGGAGGGGAGAGGGCAGGGAGGTTGGTCTGCAGGACACTGAGCTGACAGAGAGGCCAGCTTCAATAAGAGCACAGACATTGTTGCATCAAGAAGGGCAGTGAGACAGGGTTGTTGTCAGGCTCATTGAGACACTTGTTTGGGAGTGGGAAGAGAGGATATTTTCCCATTTTTCCCCAGATTCAAGTTAGATGCAAAATGAGTGAATTCATTGACCCTTGTGGTTAGAGGGTATGTGTTTTGGGCTCCCATTAAGAGTGTTAAAAACTGGGATTTGTCTCTGTTCTGTTCTTCAAACATAGATTGTTTCTGCCTTGGACCTTTAATCCAAGGTTTGCTGCAAGAGCCTTGGGGCCCTGTGCAGTTCACTGCAGCAGGACAAGCTAAATGCATCCTTCTGACTCCTTGTTAGAGGTGGTTCTTCTGGAAACAGTTCATACTATTGGTTTTAAGCTGCAGGAATGTAAACTGTATGCTGACATACATTTTATTCTGTAATTTGTAATCAGCACATTTCTGTTCCCAGACTGGATGGTGAAGGTCATTCAAATTCTTTGTCGACTACTTATAAGGCTGTTTCCCTGCCTCTGACCTCTCCAAATGTAAAGCTGAATCTGACCAGTCCAAAAAGAGGCCAGAAAAGAGAAGAAGGCTGGAAAGAAGTGGTTAGAAGGTAAAGACTTTAATACTATGCTTTAAAACTGTCTGTGAGCTTTTTAGCTTGTAAATTATTCTCAAATACAGAATGTAGAGTAAAATTATATAACTGAAGAATTAACTTATAGGAATATCTACCCCACTTTCTCTTGCAGTTCTGGGAAAACCAACTGCAGCCATAATTTATAGTAACTCCTCGCTAATTTGATGTGAATATGACATAAACATTGTATTTGGCATGAGAAAATAAAGAAAACCTGTGACTTGGGTGGAGTAAAGGATGTGGGGCCAAGATAAAAGGGGAAGGGAGCAGAGAGCAATGTAAAGTCCTACAGCAGATGATTGCCCATGAACTAAAGGCAGAATGGATGTGAGTAGAGGAGAGGCAAATGGCCACTTGAAGGCCAAAATTCATTGTACTTTGAGGTGACCTTGATCACTGACTCAGTGGAAAACTGTGTTACCTGACAGTGAGTGCTTAGAGATACAGTGAGATTTGATGTTTTACTGTAAAGCAATCTTTTCCTTTGAAAATGTACTGGGTTTTACTGTATGGCCATTAACACCCCAGTATCTCTTCTGTAACCTTTATGTTGTCTACTGCTTGGAACTAGAATGATCTGGCTTTGGTTTTTTTTGTTCTTTATCACAAAGGAATGCAGCAGGAACATACCAGTGTCAGATGCTTTGGGTGCACTTAGGAAACCCTCCTGCTTTTGTGTTCTGCAGTGGCAATGGCTAGATGTGCTCATTTTGGAGAATTTTAGGCTATGTGCAAAGAACTTAATTGTACAGAGGGCTTAATGCATTTGGATTAGTGGAAGCCACAGAGTGTTCTTAATAAAGGTTGAAAAGGCAGTTTAATATGAAAATTCATGTGTTTGAACTCTAAGAGTTGGTTTGGTCTCTGCCTTTTGATGTGATCACCAATGGGGCTCTCCACAGTGACCTTGCTGGGTGTGTGGTGGCAGCCTGGCCCCCACTTGGGGAGTGGTGCAGGCAGGAACCCCTCAGACAGCTCTGACTTGGGGCTGCTCCTGCTCTCCTGAGATTTCTGAGTCTCTTTGGCTCAGCCCAAATGTTCATGTGGGTGTTGTCTGTGCTTGTGTTGGCCTTGGCAGTGTTCTAGATATGCATCCAGAACCTGCCCTATCCTCTTTCCTGAGGAATGCCATAGGGAACATTCCATTCAGTGTTCTGCACTGGTGGTTGCTGTGCCCTGACTGATGGCAGCATGTCCTGCCAAAGAGCCTTGTTGGTGACCATAGATGTGTGGTGCTGTGCCCAGGAGCTCTCTCTGCTAAAGCCTCTCCTTATCAACAAGAATTCTTCTTCCCTCTCCCTGTGAGTGACCCTCAGCTAGAAGGGATGTCTATCAAAGTAACCAATGCAAGCATCCCTTCTGCCCTGACAGGCAAGTGGGCAGAGTTTTGAAAGACCCTCCCCCCAGCAACAGTCTGCAGCCAACACCAATTGAGCAATTTCAGCTGCAGAGAGGAGGGCGCTGCTGTTCCGGAGCTAAAAGGTACTTTTGGGACACTTCTCTAGGTTAAAACCATCAGCCTTGGGAGGGGTGGAAGGAGGGAAATGACTTTGGATGATGAGTGGGAGGGGACTGGGCACTAGGGTGGGCTCTCCTGGAAGAGAAATGCCTCCTTGAGTGGTTGCCAGCAGTCCCCAGTGGGCTGGGGTGGAAGCAGACCAAGGTGCAGTCAGGAGCCCTGTGAGCAATACAGGTGTTCTTGAAACTTAGGTGATGATGGAGTTCTGGTTTGAGGAGGGAGTAGCTGTGATGTCTGTCTTGAGAGGGGAGCCATGGAGGTGGGGAAGAAAACCCAAAGCATGAAACAGCCTTGGGATAGAGCTGGGTGCGTGCACTGCAGGTTCTGGCGATGGGAAGGGTTGTAGTGTGCTGTCCTGGCAGGAATGGGGAAAAAAAAAAACCTTGGCAACATGAGGTATTGCTTTAGAACATTTCCATGTGTTTAGATGTTTAAAATTAAACAGGTTTCCTCTAAGTCCTGTTAAGTGGCAAACAATTCCCTGAGGATCCAGTTACTTACAAGTTTCCAAGACTGGAATAGCTAGGTGAAGCTGGCAGCCTTTCCACAGCATGGTAGGGACCTGTGACTGCTGTGATTTCTGAAACTCCTGTGAATCCCCTCTGACTGTTCAGCATCAAGCCAGTGCACATCAGTAGCACCCCTGAAAGCAGCTTATGGGTGCAAGAGGTCCAACACACCCTGAAGTCTGGGGACAGTGGTGACCCAGAGACTTCAGCTGAGGTCTGTGTGCAAGCAGAGCTTGTGTTCAGACACTTCCCAATACCATGTGCTTGCTCTGACCCACCAGTACCATGGGAATCAGGAAAACCCTGAACTGGCTGACTTTGGTGACAGCATTGTGGCCTGACAGTGAGCCTGCTTCTGCAAGTCCAGGCTGCCATCACAGGGGCTTCCAGCAGCTCCCTAAATCACAGCAGTGCTCACCTTCACCTGCTTTCACCCAGCATTGTTTATTGGTGATGCTGCACTTCCAGATCTTGAGGTCTGAAAGGTGGATACTAAAAGGTTGTGGATGTAGGTGGTGTTACAGAGCTGATCACTGGGAAAACACTGGAAAGCCACCTTCTCCTTGCTATAAACAGTCAAAGTAGTTAAGCCATGGGCTTTTACATTTGAAGCAGTGCTGCTTGTGTAAATCAGCTTGATAAGCTAAGGATTTGTCTCACTTTGGAGAGGTACCCAAGATAAGATAAAATCCAAAAGGGGTTCTGAAGTAGTGTGAGGCTCATATGTGTTACAATAATGGTGGAATAAAATGCTGCTGGAGAATCCTTGTCAGGTACTGAGGATGATGAGTAAT
>VZTT01033654.1:30819-61672 GCA_013400855.1 Buphagus erythrorhynchus | reverse complement strand
AGTAAAAAATAAACAGGTTTCTTTTACTGGAAAAAAATCTGATTGCAGCTTGCACTTCCTGTTGCCAGCTCCTGAGATTTTATCACAAATCTTGTGATATTACATTACTAGTCTGTAATGTTTCTTGACCTTTAAGTCAATCACAAAACTTCTAGGGACTTAGTTTTTGCGTTTGATCACCTGTGGACTGCAATACTAACATATTAACTGTCCACAGCATCAGAGCAGTATAGCCAAATCCCATTGCACAGAACTCTTCAAAAATCTTCCACATGCTATTCTAAACTGAGACCCTAGAATCCAGCATCTCGCCCATACATAACTTACTTAGATCCACATCCTCCAAGAACCAAGATTTCACCTGTTTTACATGTAGAGAGAAGTATTTTTTTTAGCTTTCGTTGCAGCCATTGATGCCTTTCAAATTTACTGTAGTTCTGCAAGATACGGGTAGTATTTAATTTAGAAGGAATATTTTCAGTCCTCACTTACCATTCAAATGTGAAACGGTGGGGTTTGAAGCCTTTGGATGAATGTCATTTGACATGTTCTGCTTGATTTTTTTATAAGCAGTTTACAATTTTCTTATTCACATCAGTGATTCAAAATTGCTGCCTATTTTGTGCAAATGCTTTGTAGTCTTTCAACTGTACTCTAGTAGATCCTTCCAAATGCATACAATCTGAGCCACTCTAGATATTTCAGATGAGACAATGCTCACATAACATTGCTTTTGCTCTCCAGCTTTTGACCACAGTTTTAAGAATCCAGATTTCCCTCTACAGAGATGCCTTACACAAAAGCAAAATTAGTTTTCCATTAATATCTCCTAAGATTCAATGTTCCTGCAAAACCAATGATCAGTACTTTCATTCACTAGAATATCCAAAGAAATTAAGCACAGAAGGAGGAAAAGCAAGGGCAGTAAACTACTGTGAATATATAGGCTTCTTTTGTAGATGATAATAAGGGTTCTGGCTCAGCAGACCTGCTGGAGGAAGCTTAGACTTTAAGTGCTTGATTAGATCCATGGAGGCTTTTTAAGCATATTTAGGTGCTTAAAGAAAAATTTGTGATGTTTTGAAGTTTTAACATTCCTGGAAGAATGCCACACACCACAGAAAAACGAAAGCCATCATTGTAGAATTACAGAATTAATAATTATCCGAAATTACTATGCCATCACTGAACTGCAGGGTTGTTTTTGTTATTTTTTTCTGACTGTTGTTAAGATATTAACCTATTGAGTGGAAAAATTAATCCCACCTAGATTTAGCTAACTGCAAGTTGTCATCTAGACTATCATCATTTTATCCCCTGTGCAGTCAGTGGAGAGAACTCAGGCAATACATTCCCTGGAGAGCACCATTCGTAGTTGACCAGGAAGACAGCTTACATGACTAGCTTCTCTTCCAGGCCCAACAGATGGTGAAATCACACTAACTCAGGAGAGATGGGTCAAAACATCATGCACAATTTTCTAATGTTCTTACTTAACAAACCTCTGTTGGGCAGTAAAGTCTTATGTGCTATGATGTTTAGGAACAATTTGCAGAAGAAAATCTGCCAGTGATACCCCACAAAAATTACCAAAATTATTGAAGATGCATGAGAATTATAGTAAATATGTTTCATCATCAATATTTGAGTATAGAAAAAGAGATTATGTGCCTCAAATATATTTCAAATGTTGGGAATTTATCCTTCCTCATACAATCTTTGTTCAAATTCCCGCCTATTTCCAAACAGAATGAATATGGCTTTGATGTCAGGCAGAACCTTTTTTGGTTTTGCTTCTAAAATGAAGAGATCCTCAAAAACAAATGGTTTGACCAGCTGAAGGGTGTATCAGCTTGACTCACATGAATGAACAGTACAAATTTACAAAGTAATAGGATAATGTACCACATTTCTTTTTACATCAAAAGAAAACAGATTTCAAAGAGTATTTCCAAGAAAAATTGTGTGGTTCTGAAAACCAAGGGGGAGACCAAAAGTCAAGACTGTATTTCATTTTTGCTTCTATCCTCCTGCTTATCAGATGATATAGAAAAAGTCACTATATCTCTGGTTTTACCTTGACCACTTAGATCATAAGCTTTTTGGGACAGGATATGGTTTTCCTGGTGATTGTGCAATGCCTAGCCCCTGACACCTAGAAAGAGGTGTCTAGAGGACCATAAAAGTTAATAATAACTGAAAAAATATCTATTCAGTGCATAAAACAGAAGTGGGCCATTGAGTGTTGTTTGGCTTCTAATTGCAAAAAGAAACATCAATGAACATTCTATTAATCACACCCATCTAGCATAAGAAACCAAACTATACCTTTCACTAGTTTCATCTAGAAGTGGAACTGAAATCCCTGACATGGACATACAAGTGAACATCTGGGCATAACATCCACTGGTGTCTTCTTCCTCTACTAAACTGTCTCTCTAGCTAGGAAGGTTTTATTTTAGCTTTTATTATTGTGGAAATTATTATTCTCACATTGAAAGGAATGAAAGACATCAGGGTTACCTGATTCATAACCTAAGGCAACAGAAAAGGGTGATGAAGGGAAGTGATTTACCACCTGTGATTTGTGTGGCTGCTGAGCCACACAATAGCAATGGATCCAATAATAAGATTAGAAAGTATAAGAGCCTTCTACATGAAGTGGTTCAACTGCTTGGCAGATCAGGACTGTTCCCTAAAGCATACTCACTAATGTGTTGTCCAGATGAGTCTTAAACATCCCTCATAAATGTGTGTAGTGTGCACAAATTTTTCCTGTATTGTAATATTCCTGCCGGGACTGGCCAAAGATCCAAACATCCTGCTTTAGTGTCTGTACCACCTAGGAAGAAATTTATGAAATGTTTTGGTCCTGCTGCTTTCCGGTTGTTTGGGCATCAGGGAAATACAAAACTAAGTCGGTTGGATCCTGTAAGTCTTCCTTTCCTGTTGACTCTGGCACAAAAGTACATATTTTGGACTTGGAAAATTGAGATGTTCTCCCTGCACACACAAGTGGGGTAAATTTCATAGCAAAGGATCAGCCAGTAAGGGAAGAAAAATATTCCTGTACTGAAAATATTGGATAAATTTTACAGTGAGGGGGATGATATGTAATGGTCTCATCATTCTGTCATTCTGTGAATCCACGAAGGAGAATGGAGGAAAGCAGGAATAGCCATGTCTACTTGGAGTCCATGGACAAGGATGTGTATCTGATCATGTGGAGCATTTGATCATGATACATTTCATTAGCCCTGGTGTTTCTGCAGCTTGTCTGTTTACAAATGCAACTGGAGAAGAAATTTTAATTATAACATGATAAAATATTAGATATAGTACATAATAGAATACCATAGTTCTTGATTTGTGGAACACATACTACTCCAAAGCACTAGTCACCAGCACAGGTCTAGAAGTTCTCATTGGTACCAGTAATATTATTTACTGTTGCCAATGATGGAGGTACTTAAAAGTTACTGTTAAGTACTATGCAATAGATATATATATAGATATATATATATATATTATCAACATGTCATTCTTATAAATTATAATTATTCCAGTCCTTAAGAAATGCCACTCAGAAGCTATCAAAGCTGGGAAATGTTCAGTTAGAGGCTGCTGTCTGAATAGGAAAAAGTCCAGATGGGAGGGGAAATATTTGGCAGAATTGTTTTCCTTGAAAATAAAATGAAAAATGGAGTAATTCCTGACAAATATTTCTATCCAGAACCAAGATACTGGATGGAAAATTTCTTGTGTGCATGCCCAAACAACACTGCTCAATTTCTAAAAGCAGACAGGCTATCATCAATGTCGTTGAGAGGAACCCCCTGCCGGGGCTGCAAATTGAGTGTAATTAAATGACCACGTCTTCATGTGCAGCCTCCTCCAGGTTTGTAACCCTGGAGCAGCTCTGTGTTGGTCAGCACTGTGTGGTTTATCAGCCTGGAGCAATTTTTACCTAAGAATTCAATGGAAGGAGCTGGAAAGAGCTGTTCCAACAGGAAAGTTGGCCTTAACTACTTGGGGCTCTGCCAGGGACCTCATATTTTCGCCAATAGTTTCACCACTCATTCATCATTACAATGACATCTGTGTGCAACTACACATTAAAAAATTAGGACACTTAATTTTTTCATTAAAAAATAAAATTATTTCAATTGCCTAGCTCAAGATACTAAATTGAACTGGTTTCTACTATTCATAGCATTTGCTTTAAAATATAAAATACAGAGACACAAATACTGGTGAATTAATGAATGTATTCAATTGGTTATTGTGTGTAAGTTCTGGATTTGGTTGTGTATTTAAAACTACATCTCCTCAGCGGGTAGGAGACAGGATGCTTAACTAACAAAGCAAGAAAATATTTAGACATGCACACTATTAGTTGAGCTGTCAACTATGGTTTGCTGAAGAATATTTCATAATATGAGATGGATCAATATTGAAAGAAACAGTACATGAATTTGGCCACTTTTATTAGAGTGGATAAATACATTTATGATATTAACATAAGGTTAGTAAGGAATTAAAAACAGGATTATTTTTATAGCAAATTTCTGTCAGATTGAGAATGAAAGAAAATACTGTGCTTTCAGGAATCCTTATATCTCAGCTTAGCTCTTCCCTCATGTCACAACCAGCTCACTTCAATGACTAACAGGAAAAAGTGGAAAAAAATCCCTTCTCCTCTGGTAAATATATGCCTGATATTCCTTCACTTTTAGGAATGCTGACATGCCAGTGAGAGAGACACACAAGGTTAGTAGTGAAGTATTCTATGCTTTCAGGTATAATGCTGATACAGAACTTATTTCAAATAAAGCTGTGCAAAGTTTGATCTCATCTATTGCTGCTTGAGAAGCTACCTTAGGCAAAGCACTAAATGATTGGGCCTTTTTTGTCCAGGGTAATGTACCTGTGTCAGGTATCAATACAGGGGTGAAGGGCTTGAGAGCAGCCCTGTGGAGAAGGACTTGGGGCTGCTGGTGGATGGGAGGCTGGGCATGACCCAGCCATGTGCACTCCCAGCCCAGAAAGCCAATCCTGTCCTGGGCTGCATCCAAAGCAGCGTGGGCAGCAGGGCAAGGGAAGGGATTCTGCCCTTCTGCTCTGTTCTGGTGAGTCCCCACCTGCAGTGCTGCATCCAGCTCTGGGGTCCCAGCACAGGGAGGACTTGGACCTGTTGGAGCAAGTCCAGGGGAGGGATATCAAGATGATTAGAGGGATGGAGTACCTCTCCTACAACAAAAGGCTGAGAGAATTGGGGTTGCTCAGGCTGGAAAAGAGAAGGCTTTGAGAGAACCTATTTGAAGCCTTCTGGTACCTGAAGGGAGCCTTCAAGAAAGATGGAGAGAAACTCTTTCCACTATTTACAAGAGAATGTAGTGACAGAACAAAGGGAAATTATTTCAAACTGAAAGAGAGAAAATTCAGATTAAATGCTTGGAAGAAATACTTTATTGTGAGTGTGGTGAGACACTGGAACAGTTTGCCCAAAGAAGATATGGATGCCCCACAGATATGGATGCTGAAGGCCAGGTTGGTTGGGGCTCTGAACAACCTGGCCTAGTGAAAGGTGTGCCAGAACATGACTAGAGGATTGAAACTAGAAGATCTTTAACATCCCTTCCAGCCCAAACTATTTTGTGATTCAATGATTAAATGTCACTAGACTCTTTAGAACATAAGCTAATTCCATTGTAAGTTCCCTAGAGCAAAAGCATCTCCTATGGACACAGTTTACACCTAATCAAGTGGGTAAAAATAATTAGTAATAAGGTTTAATAATATAATAATAACAACAGCAACAACAACTTGCAGACTTGCAGGTAGATCTAAAGAGGGCCTACAGTTAATCACTATTAGAAAGTTTGAAAAACAATGAAAAATTGTTGTTTATTTCTTTCATTTGGCTCTTAGATCTTAAACTGTATCTCAGTTAATATCTCAATAAATTTGAATTTTTTTATTTGAGATTCAAATAAACAGCTCTTCAGTGTAACTTAGTAACACATCCATAAGTGTATTTTATTAGTTGCCAACAGTAAAATTTCAAGAGGAGGTAGTGATCCCATTAATGCAAAACTCATACATATTAGTAAAGAAAAGCTCTGATGAGGTGGCAACCCTCTTCGCTCTCTTGAAATTATGTTATAAAGGCATTATCCAAAAAATTGAATTTGGGAGACTGCTTCCTTTACTTCTTGAGGCAGACAATAGCAAAACAGTTGGAGATTTCCCCAAGCAAACGTAAGTCTTTATTCATGGGAATTAATAGGGCAAGCAACTTTGAGTGGAATACCTCTCTTGGTTTCTCACTTTCAAGTTCAGATGAAGTAACCGAAGTCTTCACCCAGTAAATGCACAAGGCAAGCAACTCTCCTCAAAACAAATCTGTAAATATCCAATAACAAAGAGCAGGGCCACAGGCAAAACAAACAGGAGGCCCCAGCCATCGGGGCATGCTAATGCTTCAGAAACTTCCTAACAGGCATGAAGTTAGGAGTGGAACACAGACTGCAGCATGCCAGCAGTTCTTCTAAGGTCAGCATTCTTACAGACTGGCACTTGCACAGAAACATTTTCAATCACATCAGTATCTGACAAGCATCTTAAATTTTCTCTTAATTGCTCAGTGCAGGTACAGTTCATTCCATGAATTTGGAAACTTCTGCTTTGTGGAGATATTTACCCACATTTTCAGAAAGCTTTGCAAATAAACCTTTTCGTAACATAGAGCTGCTTTTAGATTGTTTGGATATGGAGAGATAATACCTTCTGCATGCACAGTGGGAAAGATCCGCTTTGGGACCCTAATTTAAAGAGAATATTAACAGAATAAAGCAGACATGTATTTGCCTGCTTTACTGCTTTTCCTTGGCTATGGTAGCACTGAATGTTCATTCTAGAAACCTTGAGGTTGAAAATTAGATTATTTTGACTACATGTTTTTACTGTTGCTTCTATACTGTTCCAACCCAGCCCATACTCAGGAAACTAACAACTTTCAGAGAAAATTGCACTATTCTTTGCCATTTGCAAGGACCTCCCCCTGTTAGCTATAAACTGGACAAACCTTAAATGCTTCCCGGAGCTGCTGATAAGCACCCAATACCTCTGAATGGCTTGCATTTGCAAAGCTAGGAGGGAAGTCTTGTAAAAAGTCTTTCCTGTAATTCCAGACAATTCCTGTTTAAGGTCAAGCCAGAAATTCTTCACAAATAGTTTCTCTCGGGGTACAGAGGTATTTCCTTTTCAGGTTCTGGCTAGGACCCAAAGTGCAAAAGAATGAGGTAAAAAACCTAATGATAATCATAAAGTTAACTAAAAGCCTTCTATCTCAAAAACACTCCACTAATACTTGCACTACAGTCTGGCAGGCACTCGTTAAAAACTGGTATCAAACTGATGTGGTATCTTAACATATTCCCCATCTCAACAGCCTTATAGGTAAGGTGCCCTCTGACTTCCAGTTCTATCTCTGCTGATAAAGCATTTTATTAAAAAATAAAAAATATTTTTTCACTTCAGTCCATATTTGCAAAAGATGTGAAGTTGCAGTTGGTGGAATTTGCTAATTACTCACTAATGTGCAGGGCATCTTTGTGCACTTTTCTCTTGGCTCCAAACACCAACACAAGCATCAGTAGATAAAAGGGGATACTGAAGATCTGTAATGAAAGAAGACACATTTGTTCTCACTCTCTGGCTACTTTCATTAACTTATTTTATAAATCTCTTGACGTTATTTTAGCTTTTTCCAACGTGGCAGTGAATGTATGTACCCTCTTCATTTTATTTACCAGAAAACAGTAATCAAAGGCAGATGGACCATCTGGATCAAATGTCAAGTTCTCTAGCATGCGAGCCCAAGAAATCTGAGCTCTGAACTATACTCTATACTTTGACTGCAGTTCTGGTTTGGATTTCAGGTAAATAATTTAAAATAGGAAAACTGTGCCAACATAAATCAATTTCCTGTGTTATTTTTGTGTTTAATGTAACAGCAAGTGCCTCATTCCTGAGTGACATGATGAGACCACAACATAGCAAGGGCAGAAATACCCCCCAATAAGGCTTTGGCTCAGCTGCCTCATTCCTTTCAAAATATACCTTGCCAAAAGGCTCATGTATGGTTAAACCAGAACCCATCAGAGACCTCATCATGGGTTAAGTATAGAGATTTTCAGGTCATCTGTTTCTAGTTACAGCCGGAGAGGAATGGAAAGTACGAATTCAAGGTAACAATCCCTGGCTCCACTTTTGTCACCAAAAATTTACTCTTATAGCCCCAAAGGTACATTAATTTAGGTCCAGTATTTTATTTCACTTCATCATACTTTGCTGTTTCGTATAGTCACAGGCAGTAAAAATTCTAAAGTAACTTCTACTCCACTAGAGGCCATTGTATTGGGGCCCATTCCCTGGGTTTGGTTGTGTGGGGACTGGCCCATATCCATGTTTTTAAAGTCTCCTACCTTCCAAGACAGGGTGGTTGCACCCAGATTATTTGTCAGGTTTTGTTTATGCTCCCTAGAACATCTCTGGGAGAGCACCAGCTGGTTAAGGGCAAAATGGTGCTAGTAATTAGAAAGTGTAAAGTCTGTGACTTGGCATTTTGAATTTATTATGTAGAAGTAAACTAGAAAGCTTTATATCCAGCTGGATCTTTTCCTTACTGAGAAGGCAGAAATTTCAAATGTAATGCACTCTGAAGGCATGTTTTTTCATTACTAACATACATGTGATGTTCACTTGAAATCCATTCAATAAGTAAAACTTCCTTCTGTAAATGCAGTTATTTACCTCTATTAATATAAAATCCCTTCTTAAAGATTATGTGATTCTGTTCACTGTTGAAATTCTTAGAAGAACCAATTTTCTCACAACCTTTTTGAGATCTCCCCTCTCAGTAAACAACAACAAAAAAATAAAGCTTTTTTTAACTTCCATCTCTCCCTGACTGGGAAATGAAAACACAAAGAAATATATATTAATGAAAATTTTGATTAAAATAAAAGAGATTCAGCTAAGATTTTAACTTAAATTGAAGTGGATTTTTTGTTGCTTTAGATCAGCTTCTATGTTATCTGAAAGCTTTCCCAACAGCAGTGTTATCTGGTGAACTATTGGAGACTGTCATGTCACCCCTATACACTCAGAAAGTAGAATAGACTTATGTTCTGGATATTTCTAAATTACACTCTGGGTTGGAAAAAATTATCTCAGTTGATTATTTTAAGGGCTTCAGGAAAACAAATTTGATATAAGCAAAGCATTTAAGAAAATAAAAAATTCATTCAGGTTTTGCAGTCTTCCCATTAAAGAGTTTATTTATTTTAATTTTTAGGAACAGTAACAGAAGACTATATGCAAAAAGTCTATGCATATTAAAATGTATTCCACAAGGCTTAATATGGCTTGGTCCCAGTCTACATGGTGGAGGGGAGCTGTGCTCTATCCCTGGGCTATTCCTTCAGCCCTTCATTGCTATGGCACTTCACAGCTCTGGGATTTGTTTTTCCTAAATTAATTGGAAAGACGATGACACTCTTACAGGCTGTAGAAGAGAAAGCCAGAAATTACTGTGTGAATGAGAGGGAAAAAGAGGGAGGAGGAATTAGTTGGATTGATCTTAGGCTTCTGCTTTTGGATTAATCTAGTCGTACTATGGGAACTCCCTACTTGTCTCTACATATTAATATGATTGCAGAGCATAACTTTCTAGATGGAGTCTATGTTTTTGTTGTCCAGTGTTAACCAAGATCAATCCCATTTTGCATTTGAAATGAAAATATGCACACACACATGAATGCATTTGTGTGGGCACATGTACGAGTATGTATGCATATCCATCTTTCTTTTCTTTCTTTGGCTCCTTTGGTTTGTTTCTTCTCTTCACAGGTGCCATTTTGCACAGCAACATTATTTCCCTTTTTCCATTAGTGAAGAACTCGTTTGCCTTTAACAGCAATTTACAGAAAATTATTACAGGCATAAGCATATTTTGCATTTCAGATAGGCTAAGGAAATATGATACGTGTTTAACCACTTTTGACACTTAGGAAAAAAAAATGCTAGTATCCCAGCCCGTTGTTCTGATATACCTTCTTGTCTGTTAGTCTGAAAATCATATTTCCCTAGTGTATGTAAACTGTAGGCTGGTACCTTTCCTGCCACATGCAGAAGTGGAAGTGGACAGGGGATGCCCCGCAGCAATCATACCACAGGTGCTCGTACTCCTTCCATCCTTCCAGAAAGATCAAACAAAGTATTCTCACCCCCTGTTCTGCTGAAAAACTGCAAAACACTATAATCACCAGGATAAAATAGTGTATATGCTGCTTTCAGCAACCAGATAGTGGAGAGAAATGGAGCAGGAGAGACCATAAGCATGCTCATGTTTCTGGATTTATTCTATAATTCCAGATTTAAATTTTATGTTTTCGTTGCTTTGGCTTTTTGTTGTATGAAAGGTCAAAATAACTTAGTGGGAAGCAAATACTAATAATAAGCTAATCTTTTTTTTTTTGTTGTTAAAATGCATGCCAAATTAAAGAGTTTTGTCAGCTCCCAGAATATGCTACAGTTTGTAACTGCTGCTCCACCAGTTCCCATCACATGTTAGAGAACTTAAAAAAGCAATACTCCTACATAAAATTTCACAGTGAAGAAAAACACTGAAGTTTCCTTTAAAAAGCATTTTTCTGCCTTCATATCTCTGAGACATATTATTTGGAACCATTTCTGCACATCCAAAGCTCAGAATACTGCAAAGCCATTAGCAGTAGCTGCAAAGGAATGGCAAACAAAACAGTGAAAATATACCAACCTTGTGTGTCAGATTTCAAATGTCAAAACTAATTTCTTTAGCTACTATTGATTTCTTTTCTACTACTTCAGAAAAATCTCAAAAGTAAATATTGGAGAGATAAAATTAATTTTATCTATTCTTAGGATGTCGTGTGACTATTTACTCAAGAAAAATTATTTTCATGGCACATTGTTTTTACAGTTCTGGAGGAAAAAATATAGAAGAAATGCAGGCATAATGCAAGTTACAGTACCTCCATTGCAGCAGAAAGAAATGTAATCATTAGGCAGGGTAAATCCTGGCATTACACTGGCTGATTTTGGGTTTGGTCTTCTGCTGACTGTTCCTCATACACAGACAGGAATGTTTACAATAGCAGTCTTCAAAATAGCACACTTCTTTCTGTCTCCCATCTGTTCACCTTGTTGGAAAGGTAAACAGTTAATTGGACACGTATAGCCAGATATTTCTCACTAGAAAATGCTCTTTGATTAAAGCTCAACCTCTCATATCTTCACAGAATTTAGCTCTACAGATTTCAATGTTTTTGTTTTTTAATTGGCAAAAACCTCAGCTTTTCATAGCATTTCTGTTCTGAACCTTTTTATTTATAAACAGAATTATAAAGTGTAACACAAACTTTTTTTTGTAAGAGAAATATTTTAAAAAATTAAGCCTTTTGCAACTACTCCAATAACCCAGTCAGCACTGTTTTACCTAAGATAGTTGCAATCAAAACTAATTGTGAAAAAAGAAACAAACACTGGCAGTAACTATTCATGGTGATTCTGAATGAAAATTTTGAACTCTTGGAAATCTACCTCAGAGAGGGATGGCTGCTTCTTCCCAACAGGACTTACAAGTGGCATTCCAATAAACCCTTGAGTTACCTGCTGACCAGGTATTTGTTTCCTTTCATTCAGAGATGTTTAATACAAAATAGAGAACAAAATCTACACTCCTGCTGCCATGCCTTTGAAGTGCTTTATCTGCAATTTACAAGCTAAAGCCATTCTTTACAAAAACTAGTAGGAGGGCAGCCATCAAATGTGTATAGAAATGAGAGGAAAAGGTTCCCTGCACTGTAGGAAAATAAACATGTATGCATGTCGTTTATCTTTCTCATTGAGACAATGTAGCTGTAAATGCCTACCCAGAACAAACAATAATTGTGCTTTTGTGTGAAGCATTGCAGCCAGCGCTTTGCACAAGAGTTAATATAATACTGATATATGTCCAGAGTAACTGAGAGTAGTTTCTAGCCACATGGTAAGTGCTGCTTTTTCTTCTAATCTCTTTCTACTCTTTTCTCAATATTATTAGGTATGTCAGGAAATGTGCCAAGTTGAAAGGCCAATTTACTCATCTAATACTCGGGTCTACGATCAGTTCAGCTTGAATATGGACATTTTGAACGCTGCCTTTAGGCCCCTTCCAATTACCAACAGATAAACTCCTCTTTAACAGAGTTATTTAGTCTCACAGCCTGCTCATGGCCTGTCCAAGCTAACAAGGAGCTGGTCTATGGGAAGGCTTCATATAGACAGATCGCACATATAGTGACGTTTCTCTCAGGGTGCTCTGTGGAAATCTTATGAGTTTGTGGTGAAAGATGAGGTGGTTTGTGACCTCTTCTCACAGAGAATAGAGGTAAGAACTTTCCAAGTTTAGTAGCACAGTAAAAGAGGAGCACAGCTAAAACTTCTGCTTCTTTGTGTCCATTTGAGTCCTTTCCTACAGGCAAGACAATCTTGTTACAACAAAAAGCCCCTCGATTCAGTCTGCAGGGTTTCTTGCCTATGTTAATCTCACATTATGTTAAATCAAATGACTCTGATGCTGGCTTCAAAGGAAAAAAAAAAGAAAATCCTGCTTATTTAATATAGAAATTATTTTATCAGCAGTTGAGGAAAGCACTAATATAGAAATGGTTTCTCAGTTTCTTCAGGTTTATGTCAACAGACTGCCCAGCCAGGGAAAATTCTTTAACAAATATGAAAAGCCTGTGGTTCTCTGATATAGGTGCTGCCTTGCTCTTTCTGCCTCAACAGATTTTGTGGGTTTTTTCTGGTGGTTTCTGGTAGATGTCTGTTATGTCACTAACACATTTCCTGTTTAAAATTGTACAGCCATTAAATTATAAGCTCCAGAAGTATCTGAAAGTAGATTCCCCAAGGAGACAGCACAACCATTTTCTTCACAGGTAAAGATATAGTAGGTTGTTTTCCAGTCACTGAAATCTTACTCTGTAGGTCCAGTGTATGAAGAAATCCAACAGCAGAGATTTAGTTTTAGAAGAGCATTATGCTCCTACAAAGTAGTTGCAGTACTACTACTAATAATAGTAATAATAAATAAATAAATAAATAAATAAACAATAGGAATGTTTTACAAGGTTTACAATCAGTAACTGGTTGGCCTTCACTTAAGCTCTGTGATGACATTTGCATGTCAGTGTTAAAAATAACTATGGAGAATAATTTAAATAATGCAGAAAAATAAATCCACAAAAAAGGCAAATTTCCTCTAATGGTGGCCTCAATGTTACATGAAGTGCCTGAACCCAACATGGGCTTCATTCAAACTCTCTTTGTCAGTGGGACCTGCTCCTGTCTGAGAGGTCCCCTGTGCACATAAATCACTTCCATCTCCACAGCACTGAGCAGCTAAGTACGAGGTACCACATAAACCCCTTGGGCTCAGCTAACCAGGTGTCCCCCTCTAATCTTGTCTGTGTGGTGTGACCCATACAGAGCTCTGGACTCATCCAAAGAAAGGCATAAAACCATAAAATAGACCAGTCATAGAGGAAGGGTCCCCCAGAGAGATCTGCTGCTATTGCACAGACCCCTGGAGTGCTGAGTCCAGACTTGGTGTCATTCCTTTATCCTCAAGGACACACTGATGTGTTTCAAGAAAGCCATAAATAGCATCCATATGAACAGTCCCCAGGGTCAGTGTCCCTGAAAATGAACTAATAACACTCCAAGGCAAAGCTTTTTTCCCCAGAGGGCAGACAGAGGGCAGAAGGTGTGCATATGCAGCCACTGAATCTTTCTATTCACTTATTTTCATTATAAATTTCTTCTGAAGATTGGACATTTTCAAAGAAAGCTCAGAAAATGCCTCTGTGTTCCCTCTGTGCATCTGATCTTTCAAGAAGATATGGTTGTTTAGTGATAGCTATTGTTTTATGTGTTTTAAAACCATATCTATATGCAGGATTTCACCTCACGAAAAAAACAAATAAGAAAATAAATCTTTTGTTCCAATGCTAATATTGCATTAAATAAGGAATATCTTCTTGATCACAGCAGCACATTGCAAGGAAATAGATGTGTGTAACACAATATCCTATTAATTCAACTGGTGAGTACTAATAGGCTTTCAATTTATAAGAAGTAACATCTTCTCTAATTATAAAAAAAAAACCAATTTTTTGTTGAACTCCTAATAGTCATACTAGCCCAGACATATTGTACCTCTCTGAGAATGAGATTGAAGAATAAATGGATATTGCACCTGTCCTGACATTCCTTGAAATCGCACTGAAGAACAAGTTGTTATTGTCTCCAATTAGATGCCTCTCTCTGTAAACTCCCTGGGCAGTTCCAGGTGCTGTACATAAGGAAGAGAAAAAATACAAAATCATACTGAAGCATAAGATTAAATGTTACCTGAAAGAAATATTTTATATATTTTAATTATTGTCATTGCATTTTTAATTTAATTGCAGCTGTTTCTTATAGAAGTGTTGCTACTACATCATTCAGCCTCCATTTATTTTCTGATCTGACAGGCCTAAATGCATTTGTGTTGATGGGTTGTTTCTTCCCCTGTGCAAATGCACGTGGGATAATGTCACAGGATGCCATGCTAGATTATCTTAACTACAAGAATTGCAACAGTTTGTGACTAGCAAGCAGACACACTTAAAACATATTTTCATAAAAAAAGGAAAATAATTACTTATGAGTGTGTTTGGGATAAAAACTAGAACAGAAGGCAAAAGCAGTAGCAAAGGATATTTAATACCATATTGTTTCATGTTTAATCAGAAAAGTTAGTTGTTTTGCCCTTTTTTCCCCCACAGATTTTTACTTTTTATGTTTTCCTTTCACAATAACCAGTAAATGCATAAACAGACAAAAAAAAATAAAGGAGAAACAAAATTTCAGCAGGCAAGAAAGACAAAAATGAAGATACACTTTTAAAGACAAGAAAATCTGCAGAACAACAATTTTCTTGTAAGGATCATTGAAATTGCAAAGGTTTAAAATGGAGATATTTTGCCCCACAGGTTAACTTTTTTCCCTACATAATTGTTTCAGTTTTGGGGGGCTATCCAATGCCATTGAAAGGCAAAAAGGGATGAATACTGGCTGTGTCTAATCAGAGGTGCCTGATCGGGCTACTCTGGCTGAGTTAAGCTATTTTGGTCAGTCTGTAGAAAATCAGAGATGCATAAAATATGAAGCTTTTTTTGTTAGCAGACATTTAAGGATTTTTTTTTAAACATTTTTTCCTTGATTGTCTGTTGCTTGTACATCCCTACACTAATATGGGGTGTAAGATACTAACCCATCTGTTACAGGACATTTTACAGCCTCATTTAACAGTATAATATTTTGCTGCAAAGTCATTGGGCATGGAGAATAAGGCAACAATTTTCTTTAGAATTTGCAGGGGGAGAAGAAATTATTTTCTTAATATGTCACAACTACTAGATGTGCTGAGAAAGTGGAGTTGTACTACTGAGAGTAGGTTAGGGCCAGGTCTCCAAGATGCTTTACCTATACATCTTCATTTGAAGTTAGTTTGAACTTGGCTGCCTATAATGAGCTACTTCCCACATGGAGATTTTCATTTGTTGTAAAGTGAGAGAAAATTATAATGGAGGCATTTTTTGTCCCTATTCTAATTAAAAAATACTTGCAGCATTGTAGCACCACCTGCAGGAGGCCTTTTATTTTGCTAGGGTACTCAGTCTACCATGGGAGCTCTTCTGTGCGAATATTTCAACCCAAAACATTAGAAAACCAAACCCAAAGATCTTACAAAGAAGCTAAACCAAAAAAAACCAAAAAAAACACCATGATTACACTGGATTAACTGGATTACACTGCTGCACACATGGCAAAACCATGAGACATGCTGTTTCAGACAGAAAATTTTTAGATCTTGATTTTTTTTTTTTGTTACTGAGTTGCTGCAAGAAATTGCTTTTTAAATTACTTTTTCAATTAATTGCCTAAATTGTAGAGTGTAATACTGCAAATTTTCAGGCTGATGCAGATGGAAAGATTAGAGGTGTGTTTAATACCTGAGGTGCCCATCCCTCAACAAAACAATGGAAATCCTGGGGCCTGTGCTCTCCTGGTAGTGCAAAGCCGGGGGGGACCTGCCCTGCAAGGACAGGTGAAGAATTCCCATGCACAGGAAAGCTCCCCAAGGGCTTGGCTGAGCACAGGCCACATGTCAGGCTGCCCCATGGGGATACTCCTTTCCATACATGGTGGAGGCACATGATACCCTGGGACCATTGGAGCAGCAACCCTTCCCCTGTGCAGCTGTGATTTTTAACATCCATCACAGCAAAGGCAAGGAGCCTCCGGGATTGAGTGCGGGCCAGAAATGTAATAGAAATTCATGTGTGTGCTTTTTTTTTTTTTTTAATTAAGTACAAGAGTATAATTCTCATATGTTTAAGAACTCAGACACCTGAGCATATCTGCTTAAGCTTTCCATCCCACCCCTGAATGTCAAAGCTACTGCTGTAGGTAATTTAGTCACAGCAGCTCAGACACCGTTAATAGGGACAGACCCTGACTCATGGCTGAGCTGTGGAAACAAACACTGCATTTCCACTGGCTTTGCTGGCAGGACCAGGCTGCCTGGGGGGAGTCATCCTCAATGGCAGGATCAGGGATGTCCGTGGCTTTCACCACCCACATCCAGCAGGCTCCAGCACAGGAAGAGCTGAAGCCCCGGAGGGAAGGACTGGAGCCTCCAGGGCAGCACTGCTTGCTGCCAGCTGCAATGGGTGCAGGTGGGGGGAAGCACCAGGGCACAGCTCCAAGGCCCTGTCACTTGTGCAGTTTTCTGCATAGCACAGATAGGAAGCAGTGTCCAAGCCTCCCCGAACAGCCAGCCACAGCACATTAGAAAAGATATCAGCAAGACCAGCAGACCGTGGAAAATTAGTGGGAAAAGGGAGGAACAAGGACCTGTGATTTGCAATAGTTGGTCATGCTGTGCACATTTCTAGGGCATTTCATGCATGTGTGACTGCAGATACAAAAGCACACACATGTAAAGCAGCTTTGCTCCTCTGCATGCAAGCTCTTGTAAGCTGTAAAATTTTCAGTTTGCTGCTGATTTAACTTTTTTCCATTGTGTTCCCTCTCCCTACCCAGGGCACAGGATGTGTGCAGGAGACCAGGATCAGCAACGGAAGGAGCAAATGTAAATTTATATCAGGTAAAACAGAAAGAGTCTGTGACACACTGCCGTTTGGAGCAGAGGAAAAATGGTGAAGGTAGAGAAAGGACAAGAGCCTGTCTTCCTCTTTGCCCAGAAATCCTGCAAAGCCAGCCCTGCTGGTGGTGGAGCCCCATGCCCCACCTGAGCAATGTTGCTCCTTCTTGGGCTGAGGAGCTGAAGAAAGGTTTCAAGGAGAAAAAAACATTTTCTGTCTGCGAATGTGAGAGCAGCACGGCATGAGATTTTTGCCTCCCCTCTGAGAATGTGACTAACAGCTGATGTTCTTTATGTGTTTGCTTTCTATTTTAGCTGATTTTTAATTGTGTCACTCACAACAGCCTGTTTCGTAACACCAGAAGATACATGGGCACATGTGGCTGGCAAAGGGATTTTGCTTAAAAGGCAAAAGGATTTTGCTTTCTCACAAAATAAAGTACCTTAAAATAGGTACTTTATTTTGTGAGAAAGAGAACTAACAAAACTACCTCTCTTTCCTGGCAGCAAATCATGTGCATGTTATTCTTCCAAAGTGTCTCAAATAAAGGAAAATGGGGTTTAAAAGGTAGATTTGCTTGTGCAAGTGTGTTTTTCTTTATCTCAATTTCCTGTGTTCCCTCTTTTCTGTTCCCTCTGCCCTGGTTCACTCCTGCTCTCTCACTCTCTTACACTGTGCACACCTAAGTGTGTGTGTATATATACATACATTCTGCCTTTCCTTCCTTGATTTTTCCTGTTTGTTTGTTTGTTTTTTGGCAAGAAAATCAATCCTCAGTAAATTACTGAGTAAAGTCCTGTCTCCTATCTGCTTGCCTGTTCCCTCCTTTAGGCAATTTGGTGCCAACTGGATTATGTCAGAGCAGTTGCTTTCCCCACAAGAGCAGGAGAAGGTGCAGATTAAAATAAAGATCAACCAACCTTGTAGCACAACAAATTAGCTCAGGCCATTAAGCATAATGGCCTTCCTGGGGCCAAAGGGGTCAGCTATTAGTTCAAAATAATGACCTTCAGCCCAGGCAGGAGGAAGTATATACACAGACGCCTGTCATTCTCTTGAGTCAGTTTTCTAAAGATCTACCTCACTCCACATTTTGTACAGTTAAAATGTTTAACACATTTAATGGGACCTGATGTGTTTGATGTTTTTTTCTTTCAGGCTGACATGGGAGTTTGAAGTTAACCATGTGGAGGCTGCTAAAAAATCCAGGCACAGTGATTCCAATTAGCAACATGAAAACACAGTTTGCCTAATTTTGAACCTACTTAAACATCAAAGGTTCAAAAGCTCAGTGCAAATGTTGCTGGATTAGATTATTTCAGAGAGGAAGGGAGAGTAAAAATAAATAAATAAAGAATTTCCAAGACTATATGGTACAGACTGCATATCATATGAAATATGTACTGGTTAAGGAAGACATTGAAAGACTGGACTGGGATTCAGGGGATGTAGATCAAATTCCCTGTCTCTGCTACAAACTTCCTGTGTGGCCTAGAGCAGACTGCATTACTGGCTCTGTGTTTTAGCTTTTGACATATGCATGGGGTGCAACTAATAAGTCCTTTGTCCTGCCCTTTGTCTCCTTTCTCTCCTTAGAGATGCCCTTCAAAGAAAGGTCGGCAGATCTTCTCTTAATGAGTACATATACAGAGACGAATACTCAATATAGGATTCACCTCTACTTTGAATACTGCCAAAGAACTAGAAAAATAATAATTAAAAACAGTAGGTTGGCTTTCAGGAAATTCTTGACTCTGTCACAAATTTCCTGTGTGACTTTCACCAAGTCATTTAATTTTTCTCTGAGTCAGCTCCACAACCATGAAAGTATCTAATGTGTGACACATCCATTCATGGTTGTAAGGCATGTGAAAATTACAAAAGGAGGCCCAAAATGCATCCAGGTAGGCTTTCTTTGATGAATAAAAGCTGGAAAGCTCAGTATCTGTCCATAACACTGCAAGTCTTTTAGGGAGGCTGTCTTGAAACTCCTAATGTGCAGTGTTCAGCCCAACGAAGGAGGTGAAGGACTAGCAGACCACAGATACATTGCACTGTGTATGGTCTCCATATGTGTCCGTCTTGAATTTCAAACCAAATTATAAAGTGAAACACACAAAACCCCCCAAGCATATTTGTTTGTTTAGATTGGGGTGGAAAGAGGATTAGAGGGGAGGGAAAATTTACAAACTCAACAAGTTCTGTGAACCTCAACTGTCAGGAAAGAATATTCACAAATCCTTGAACCCCCATTGCTTTCTGTGATGCCTCACTCCAATATGGAGAAGCCTGAATTAGTTTATGGTAAGAGAGCTACATAGTGTTTGTGGAAGTATGAAAGCTGTTGCTGAGTTTCATAAAAAGAATTAAATCATCAAACTGTTTTCGCAGGAGGTTAAAAGGTCTGACATAAATCTTAAAAGGGTGGGTGGAATCTCTGTCCTTAATCTGCCCTGTTGTGCTGAGGTACTGTAGGCAATGCATACGGTATATAACGTTACCCAGTGCTAGGGGACTTTTATAAAGCCTATGGGCAAAAAGAAGCTGATGAGGGCAAACCTGCATCATTAGGCTAACATTAGATTTTTCTCCTTTCTTGAGCAGATATTGAAGAGAAAAGGTTTTCATTTAAAGCTAATATTAGACTTTTCTGGATTGCGTGAATGCAGCTGTGAGCCCTCGTTTCCTGTGGAGGGAGGTCTTGTGGGCATGTTTAAGAGAAGGAAAAAACTGGATAAGGGGAGGGTTGGCGTGTGCACTGGTCTCTCTGCCTCTCAGTGATGCCAATTAAGCCTGCTCTCTGCTGGAGAGCTGAACTTCACCCAGTGAGCTTTCACCATCCATCACCTGCCAGCAGGACTGCAACAGCTGCTCAGCAGGGCTGGGAGTCCCAACTGCAAAACACCTCGTAGCACTTCTGGGAGCATAGCTAGAGAGCTGCTGTGGGACTTTGTGGCTCCAATTCCTACTCGGGATAACATTTTTTCCTAAATGCTATAGTAGGACATTGCAGCAAATTGGTTAATGGCTTGTAAAATACAAACTAGGTCTTTGGAAATGTGTTTGAGCTGTGCAAGTGTTAAAAACAAACAGAAGTTCATTTATACACCAAGTAACTCGTTAGGATACAAGGTACATTATGATTTAAAGTTTAACAATTACGAGAGATTAAAGTATTCTTATTAGCTAACATTAATCAAACGTTGGTAAGAGAAAAACTGAATTTAAAAAATCATTAAGAAAACATCACTCACAGGCCAACACTGATGCCAGTTTTTTTTGCCTGGATTGAGTTTTATATTGGAATTATAATACAAACCTCTGAAAATAGAGTTTACAATGGAAACACTGACAGACTCTTAACTGAAGTATGTTACGTGTGCCTTTATAAACATACCAGGCATGATGGTCTTGAGCCAAAAAAGTGCTTCTTGAAAAATGTATTAAAAATTAATTTATTCCGTATGCATGTCTGAGTTAAAACTTCTCGGCATGAGATTTATCAATTCCCTCAAGGCTCATCTCTATCCATTGCAGACAACAAAAATATATGCTATATAAGATAAACTGGAACAGCCTGAGCCCTCCCTGGGATAAGTGGAATGCTTTGCTGGTAAATAGCGCACTCTGCACACTGTGTATGTACAAAACCATACCCAGAATACAACTAGGAATCAGCTAACCTTGCTGTAACCTGGTTTTGCGTTCTCTTCCAGCTTTACTAAGCAGCACAGACAGGCACATGTGCATGGGAGAACTTAAGATGGACGTGTCACAGTGTGGAGTTTAGGTGGAGGCATGCTGTGGTCACAGTCCTGCTGGCCCACTGCCCAGCCCTACAGTCACACGTGGGAATCCAGCCCTGGGGCAGCAGGGAAGGACATCCATCACAAAGGGATGGTACACCTACATGGCTAGGTGTGCTGTGCTCCTGTGCTCTCTCCTCTCTCCCCCTCTTCGTCCATCCCTTCTGTGGGACCACAGCAGGGCAAGAAAAAACTTTCCCAATCAGGGTCCCCCTCCACCAGCCAGGGAGCATTGGGATTTGGCCACAGTTGCCACCACTTCTGCAACTGAAAAAGAAAGAGTGCAATTTGAAAATTGGATATGGTCTGCAAATGAAATCCGACATGCAAACAGCTAAGAATGTGGGTTATGTGTGATACCCAGCCCCACATCTGCACACAATTTGCACAATGGATTCCTGTCATTTTCCGGGGCTGAAACAAAACCCCAGTTCAGCAAGCTCCACAACTTTCAGGGTCTGAAATTTTTAGCAGAGTCTTGCAGTCTGGTTTCCCCTCAGATGGAAACACTTCTCACTCTAACTCCCCAGCTCCTCTCTTCCAAATGCTGAGCCTGTTCTCAGCCCCAGTCACACACAACTGAAGATAAGCCTGAGGCAACATCAAGAAGAGGCTGCAACGTTTCTTTAAGGAGCAGCTCTTAATATATTTCCTTTTAGACACGGAAAATAAGATTAGAGGTGATATTACAACAAAAGCCTTCTGTGAAATGAGGAATAAATGTCATTAATGCCCCCTAATGGGCAAAGTGATCTCCCACCTGCATGAAGGTCTGTATCATGCCTGTATTAGATTGTCATACATGATTGATAGTGAAACGAGACCCCTTTCCAATGAATGGGGGGAAAAGTCTCATGCTGTAAATTCATTTACAATGGACTCATTTGCAAAGTTATTGAGCCAATCAAAGACTGAGAAATTGAGTTCAAATTGATTTTATTACATGAAGACTGGGATCGAGTTATAGATATCTGCAATGTATACAGTGAGTAAAAACTAAACAAAGCCAATGAAAGAAAATCCTCCCTCACCCTGAAAGGAGTATGTACGCTTTACTTCTTCTTACCAGTTGAAGATGCAAGATAGTGCAACACAACTGGTCTCTCTTAACATTGGTATCCCTTAAAGTAGTATTCTCCATATGATGTTTACTAAACAGTGACATCTATTGGGGATTAGTATTTTAAAAACTTGGAAAACAACAGTCTGTTCAAATTTGACTGACTAAACTAATTGAAATTATCCATTATAGGGCACAATTCTGAATTTGAAGAGAGATGAATGAGATGAACTTGTAGATCTAGTCCATCTCTTGGGCTAGACCATGTTATTAGGAGACACACTGAAGCAGTTGTAGATGGGGAGATATGGGGGTGTGAAATTTTTCTCTGGGTTGAAAGAAAATACTGGTCACTCAGGAGCCATCTCTGCCCCAGACTGAGACAATACAATTCCTCAGCCTCTCCTCACAAGGAACTGCTCCAGCCCTGCCCAGCCTGGGGGCCCCTCACTGAAAGTGCACCAGCTTGTCCATGTTCTGTATTGAGGGAGCCCCAAATCCAGACACTGTATCGGGCCATGGTCTCATGAGTGCAGAGCAGAGGGGGTTAATCCAATCCCTAGGTGCATGGATGGACCATGTCTAGTGTTTACTGGCTCCTGAATGGCTCCTGATGCCCCAGGGCACCAGTGACTCCCACAGAGCTTCTCCCCAGACCAGCCACCCCCAGCCTCCACCCTTGCAGAGTTTTTCCTTCAGAGGTCCAGGAGTTTGCATTGATACTCCTTGAATTTCACAAGATTGCTGTTGGCTCACCCCTCTAGCCTGCCTGGGCCCTGAGGTGGAGAGCTGTGTTGTTGTTGCTCCTGAAATGATTTTGCTAATCTTGTACATGCCTTGGAATCCCTTCAGCACATTTCTGAAGGCAGCTCCAGAGCCAGATGACTTTCTGAAGTGAAGCTGGCAAGCAGTGGCTGAGAGGCAAGCCAGACCATTTCCCACAGAATTTCAGTGGCTGTGCTTTTGATTTATATTGTTATTTTGTAAATGGCACATTTTAAAATTAAAAAAATAAACACCAAGTTAAGCTATGTAGCCTAACACATGCTTAGGAGAAAAGTGAAATGAATGCTGAGAATCTGCAGAGTTTAATTTCTGTGGCATGGCCTCAACTTCAGGTTGACCTGGAGTTCTTCAAAAGAAAATATAAATTCATTGCAATGAAACTTTTCTAATGAAAATATATTGGTTTTCTGTAATGACATCCAGAATGGAATTTCTAGTGTGAACCAGAACAAAGCAGCACCTCTGAATAGTCCCTGCGTAAAGCCCACCTTTAGGGGAGCAGAGACTGAGACTCATAATCCTGTTGTGCTCAGCTCCAAACAAGGAACTCCTACCACCCAGTGGGTCTCTAACAGATTTCTCTGCTCCATTTCCAAAACAGTTTTTGGAAGACTTCAATTTTATTTCAACAGAGAACAAAAATAAGTTTCCAAACCTCAACATTTTTTTGTTAAGTAGAATTTCCCCAGCCAAACCTACCATATATTATTGCTGTTACAAATCCCTCAAGAGCTTCCAGAATAATCAGAAAGAATTGTTGCATCCAGAAAAATCCCAAATCAAAAGCAAAGGGTAGAAAGAAGAGATAAAGCATGTCAGGAGGTCACTGGTAGTGACCCCACACTAGCAGAGTAGACAGGGAAGGAGATAAGGAGATTGTTACCATTGTGCAAGTGCCCACAGCAGTAATCCAGCCTGGACTGCCAAGGGGAAAGCAGGACGGAGTTGTGCAACCTCCCACACGCTGTTCCCCACACAGGCACTGCTCCCTGTGCACACAGCCATCTGTCTCCACATCCCCCTTTGCCTGCCTCGGCAGCTACCTCCTTCTCCACATTTCCCCACCACAAACATAGCAGCCCTCCTCAAACACCCCTGCAGCAGGAGCTGTGCTGCCAGTACTGTCCTTCTGATGGCTTGCCAGGAGGAGCACAGGACAGGTAAACAGGGAAGAGCAGTCCTCTCCTATGGGAAAGAGGAGAGGATGTAAACGTGGGTGTGCACAGCCCAGCCCTGCTCACCTGGGAGGAGAGAAGGGACCTAGGGTCTGCCATGAGGAAATGGGCTCATTCCCTGCACTACTCTCTTTCCTTTACCTCTCAGGGATGACCCAGAACATTGCACTGACTGTTGTTGACCTACCAAAGGTCAGAACCATGTTGTGCCTGGCATTAAAGGCATTTTGCAGACACGTGTCACCTAGATCCTTTCTCCAAGTACCCTCAAGCTGTGCCTGTTTGGGTGCTGCTGACAGAGTGATGGTGAGAGCAGGAGCTCTGGGTCAACACAGGCACTCACAAATGTGGGTGTTTGGCTGTTAGAGCATCGCTCCTAGCTCAGGTTCATGAACTTCAGTGTTGATCCTGGGCCTGCTGAGCAGGGCTCCAATCAATGTGCGGTGTTTAGTCCACACCTGCCTTAATTATCCATCTGCAATATGGAGAAAATACAAATATTTCCCTTTGCAAGATTGTAAAGGTCTGGATGGGGACCAGAAGCTAAAAGTTTCTCTTTTCCTATTAAAATGGGTGGAGTTTTTATAGGAAGGGAGACAAGCCCTTTGCTTTCTGTAGCAGAATAGTAGTTTTAGCCTGGAGAAAAAAATAAAAGAGACCTCTGCTAGGAAGATGTACCTTTTTTGTCAAAGAGTTCCATTATAAGACATAATAGTTTCGTATTTTTCCTTAGAATCACCTTTCACAAATAAAAGAGAAGCTCTTGGTTGAATGTTCAGCACCAAACAGCAGATAATGAAGTGGGGATTCCTCATGTCCTGATGACAGTGAGAAAACAACGTCTTTGTGAAAAAAGAAAGCACTAAAAGAGCAGTTTCACAGCTAGTTCATCTTCTTGCTCCTATCTGAATAACAATTTTTCTGACTCTGCATCCCTTCTCCCTCTTCCCTCAGACCATTCTGCTCTGAGTTGAAGCTTTTCCTCCAGTCAAGTGTTGAAGAACATAAGTCAGGGACAGGGTATGCACTTCCTCAGCCTCTTGTCTCAGAGATAAAAACACCAACCAATCCAGAGCTCCTCTGTATTTATAGCAATCATAATTAACATCCTCTTGAGCTGACCTGGAAGCTCCTGGGGTTTCTTTGCCTCTTAAGAGACTGCTTAGGGATATAAGCAGCTCTGGGAAGAGATCCCTGCAGAATTTTTAATTACTCCTACATGAGTCTGGGTCTTCATCTCAACATCTCCAAATATAAAAGGAAAACAACCAGCAAAGCAGAGGTGTGAAGAGGGTGCAGATCTCATCTGTTCCCCACAACAGCTCTGCCTGGCACAAGTTCTGCCAACATTAGAGCACCAGGCTTTCCTCAGGATTTTCTCAGCAGGTTTCCACAGATCCCATGTGCTTGGCCCAGCTTGTGATAAAGTTGCCAGCTATGCAAACACTCGCTCTGCATGGTGTTTTCATAATTTGCAAAAAGAAAGGATTAATGCAGAGCCTCCTGATCTGACTTGCAGAAACAGTTTTACCCCAGGAAAGAAAATGGGTGGTTCTCCACAAAGATCTGTGAAGGCAACTGCGCTCAGCAACCCAAGCTGTGATCACAAGGATTCAGCCAGCAGTTACTTGTGACTATTTTCCCTCTGAAGCAGAAAAATAAAGGCTGTTTAGTTGGCTATTCCTCTGCTCAGTAAGACTTTAGACTGCCTCCTAACCCTGTTCCCCATCCATCGCTGAGTTTTCTTTCTCTTCCAACAACTTGGGCATCACGAAGCACCCCAGTGCTTGAAGGTTGAATGTGAAGGACCAGAACTCCCCATACATTACACCCCCTGTCTCAGAGGGCAATTGGTAATTTTGTTTTTCTTTAACTTGAAAAGCATTTATCTAATTGTATCATTACTTTTGTTTATATGATATTTGAAACTTCCCATTATTAATGTTGTCCAACACGTCAGTATAATAGTGCTTCTATTTGCTTGTTTCTCTGCCAAATTTTCACGTTCTCACGCAAAGCTCTTTCCTCTGGCTGATTATATTTTTGAGAGATTGTTTTTTTCAAAATCAGCCCGAATCCCATTTCTTGGAACAAAGCTGAAAATAAGGTTTGTTATTTCCCATATTAAAATGTTATTTTCTGAAGTATACTTTGCATAGTTCTATAGTATGCAATGTCTTTCTATCTCCTAGCAGGGTCTGGAAATTTTCCAGCATCATAGCCTTAGCATTAATGCAAACCTTTTGCCAGTTAAAGGACAAATATCTATTATAGGCCAAATTTCAGGAAAATAAAAAAGCATTTATTAAGGATAAGGATAAGAATATCCATGCAAACATAACATTTTAGTGCTTTATTTTCAAGCCTTATTGATAATGTTTTCAGTATATTATTTATATGTGCTATTTTATTAAATTACTTTGAAAACTTATTTTCCAAATCATCTTTTATACCTTACTGAGTAGCTTCTTTAGCATTTTAAAATTCACAAACATGTCACACACACACAAAAAGAGCTATAACTACAGCATTGATTAACAATAAACTCATAAATTAAGTTTTATGGGCTAGAGTAGCACAAATAATTATTACAATCAACATGAAGAGATTTTTAAAAACAACTTTTAAAATAGGAACAGTTGCAATTTGTGTTGTTTCCTGTATTGAAAGCAACTATTAGTTGCTACTTCTACCACATTACGATTTGAGTNTAGTTTCGTATTTTTCCTTAGAATCACCTTTCACAAATAAAAGAGAAGCTCTTGGTTGAATGTTCAGCACCAAACAGCAGATAATGAAGTGGGGATTCCTCATGTCCTGATGACAGTGAGAAAACAACGTCTTTGTGAAAAAAGAAAGCACTAAAAGAGCAGTTTCACAGCTAGTTCATCTTCTTGCTCCTATCTGAATAACAATTTTTCTGACTCTGCATCCCTTCTCCCTCTTCCCTCAGACCATTCTGCTCTGAGTTGAAGCTTTTCCTCCAGTCAAGTGTTGAAGAACATAAGTCAGGGACAGGGTATGCACTTCCTCAGCCTCTTGTCTCAGAGATAAAAACACCAACCAATCCAGAGCTCCTCTGTATTTATAGCAATCATAATTAACATCCTCTTGAGCTGACCTGGAAGCTCCTGGGGTTTCTTTGCCTCTTAAGAGACTGCTTAGGGATATAAGCAGCTCTGGGAAGAGATCCCTGCAGAATTTTTAATTACTCCTACATGAGTCTGGGTCTTCATCTCAACATCTCCAAATATAAAAGGAAAACAACCAGCAAAGCAGAGGTGTGAAGAGGGTGCAGATCTCATCTGTTCCCCACAACAGCTCTGCCTGGCACAAGTTCTGCCAACATTAGAGCACCAGGCTTTCCTCAGGATTTTCTCAGCAGGTTTCCACAGATCCCATGTGCTTGGCCCAGCTTGTGATAAAGTTGCCAGCTATGCAAACACTCGCTCTGCATGGTGTTTTCATAATTTGCAAAAAGAAAGGATTAATGCAGAGCCTCCTGATCTGACTTGCAGAAACAGTTTTACCCCAGGAAAGAAAATGGGTGGTTCTCCACAAAGATCTGTGAAGGCAACTGCGCTCAGCAACCCAAGCTGTGATCACAAGGATTCAGCCAGCAGTTACTTGTGACTATTTTCCCTCTGAAGCAGAAAAATAAAGGCTGTTTAGTCGGCTATTCCTCTGCTCAGTAAGACTTTAGTCTGCCTCCTAACCCTGTTCCCCATCCATCGCTGAGTTTACTTTCTCTTCCAACAACTTGGGCATCACGAAGCACCCCAGTGCTTGAAGGTTGAATGTGAAGGACCAGAACTCCCCATACATTACACCCCCTGTCTCAGAGGGCAATTGGTAATTTTGTTTTTCTTTAACTTGAAAAGCATTTATCTAATTGTATCATTACTTTTGTTTATATGATATTTGAAACTTCCCATTATTAATGTTGTCCAACACGTCAGTATAATAGTGCTTCTATTTGCTTGTTTCTCTGCCAAATTTTCACGTTCTCACGCAAAGCTCTTTCCTCTGGCTGATTATATTTTTGAGAGATTGTTTTTTTCAAAATCAGCCCGAATCCCATTTCTTGGAACAAAGCTGAAAATAAGGTTTGTTATTTCCCATATTAAAATGTTATTTTCTGAAGTATACTTTGCATAGTTCTATAGTATGCAATGTCTTTCTATCTCCTAGCAGGGTCTGGAAATTTTCCAGCATCATAGCCTTAGCATTAATGCAAACCTTTTGCCAGTTAAAGGACAAATATCTATTATAGGCCAAATTTCAGGAAAATAAAAAAGCATTTATTAAGGATAAGGATTAAGAATATCCATGCAAACATAACATTTTAGTGCTTTATTTTCAAGCCTTATTGATAATGTTTTCAGTATATTATTTATATGTGCTATTTTATTAAATTACTTTGAAAACTTATTCTCCCAATCATCTTGTATACCTTACTGAGCNGAAAAAAAAATAGAGCCCTAAGCTACTTTATCATATAATTGGAGACACCTCAGCTGTGTTCACCTAGCACTCCCTTTGAGAATCAGGGCTCACTAAGCCCTGTGTGTATCACTGTGTGCTTGTTAAGTGTTCAGTGTTACACCAANAGCTTCTTTAGCATTTTAAAATTCACAAACATGTCACACACACACAAAAAGAGCTATAACTACAGCATTGATTAACAATAAACTCATAAATTAAGTTTTATGGGCTAGAGTAGCACAAATAATTATTACAATCAACATGAAGAGATTTTTAAAAACAACTTTTAAAATAGGAACAGTTGCAATTTGTGTTGTTTCCTGTATTGAAAGCAACTATTATTTGCCACTTCTACCACATTACTATTTGAGTGAGACATTAAAAATAGTGCCTCTCATTTTCCAGGCTCTGAAGCCACCCAGCTGGGAGGACAAAGGAAAGAAGTGCTCACAAACAAAATGTGCCAGATCTTGATATTGACCCTAGCAATGTAAGTCAGGAGTAAATCTACTCACTGTCTTCATGGGTACTCTGGAGCAGTATAAAGCAATGTGGTTTAGTCCATTGGTAATAACAAGACATAAAAGAAAATAATGTAAAAAAATTAAATGGAAAGAAGATGGGCTGTGCCGCAGTGATCACTGTTTTCTGGGCTGCTAGGGCAGAAAGAAGTATCAGCTTTCTGAGTCTTGCTGGAATTGCATGTTTTACTTCAGCAAAATGAACAAAGTACAGTCTGCTCTAATGAGGTCTGACCGTTCCTGCATTCCTTCACACCAACTCCACACATCACATCTTGCAGTCTCTTTTACAGCATAAGTACCAGGGTAATCAGATACCTGCAGCATCTGCAGTCCCTTGCCGCTGGCCAAACATACCAGGAGAGAAGCTGACCCCCAGTAGTCCATAAAAGACCATGCATTTTTCCACTTTCCCTTTCACCTCATATTTTGGGTGCCTCCATGTTAAGTCCTTGTGGCATGGCCCACACAAGCTGCTGATACTGCCAATGTGGTGCATAACAATCTGACTGCATACAGAAATATGGCTTTATACCACATTGCTTTTCTTTCTGTGTGTGATAAGTCTCATCTCTTATATGTTTGTGCAAAAGAGCAAATAAAATCAGAGGGGAGGTCTTGGAATGTTCATCGTGTGGAGTATAATGTTTCGTTTCAGTATGAAACAGCTGTATAAGGATTATAAAAATGTGATTTGCCAAAAATATTTCAAATATTTGAAAGAGGACTTGGTGTCATTTTCCTTATAAAAATAACCAGTTCCTTCTGTGTTGACTAATGTGATGTATATAAATCCTTTTGGCAGCCGTGCACATCGAGGTGTTTCAGCTGTTGTTCATATAGACAGATCATTCTAGAGATGTACAGATGTGATGCACATTAAAAATGTAGTACTACATGCTTTTGTAACATTCATAGATGTTTTAAGAGGTGAAGAGCAAAGCCTTGACATTCTCCTGGCATCATACTGTTCTCATTGTGGAGGGAACTGTGTTCATAAAGTCAGGAGCAAGACCTCAGGACCAGTCCTGTGCTAACCACTGCAGCTGGAGCCCAGGGGGACGTGAGGAAGCTGCAGAGCACTGCACAGATGCTGCCATGAAAGAGAAGTGCACTGTGACTAAAGATACTGAACACTGATGCCGGGGCTCCATGTTGGATTCCTACTTTATACTCTGTTTCAGGATGCCCACGGGGTCCTACATGACCCTGGGTGCCAAAACATCCTGGAGGTGTTGGCTGAAACCAAATTCCTCTGTACCTCCCAGACCTCTGCTGAGCAGAAGGATATAATCTCCATGAGATGGGGCCATCCAGACCTGAGGGTGCCTTTGCAGGAGCAGCAGAATGCTGAAGCCTGCAGCTCATGTACTGTGCCAGCTACGGGGCAAGAGCCACTGTCTACTCACTTGCTGACAAGGTTTGCAAGGGATTGCAGAAATCCTGGCATTAGATCTGAACCAACTGCCTGATGTGCAGGAAAATGGACTCACACACAGCAAACCACATGCATAGCACTCTTCTCCTTGTGGAAATGAATCCTCTGAGCCTGCCCATTCTGCTATCCATACACTGCAGAGATGGATTTGTTAGATTCAATGCACATGAGCTGGAAAATTCATCTGCTCATGTGCTGGAAGTCTGACACATCCAGAATATAAACAGGCTAACAGCACACATGCTCTGCATTGCACGCAGCCATTTTCTGTCTAGTATT
>VZTT01033654.1:5153-30700 GCA_013400855.1 Buphagus erythrorhynchus | reverse complement strand
CACTTAAAAAAAAAAAAAAAAAAAAAAAAAAAAGAAAAAGTACAAACTCAATGACAAAGAAAGGCAAGACTTACCAGAAACCTAGAAATAATTGATTCATTCTCTTTAATAAGTAAAAACATCCATCTGAGCATCCAGGAAAAAGAAGGATACTATTTGGAGCATCTTACACTGAGGCTTAAAATACAGAAAAGAAAATTTAATTTGAGGGGAAAGGTAGGAATGTGAATCACAGGAAAGTCACAGGACTGTATGACAAGAGGATCCTAGTAGGTGGATCTTGCACTGGCTCACTTTTTATGTTGTGAAATAGAATCCTGAGTAGCAAAATTAAACTATCATCACTGAACAGAGGCATGAACCTTCAGATTTTCGATACGTATGTGAATCAATACATAGTGTTGGATGCCTTACTGCCTTAGAGCTTTTTGCTGTGCTGTAGTTTGAGTGGGAAGGGGAAGATTGCACTACAAAAATGAACCTGCTTACATATTGAAGATAGATTGTTTTGGTTTATCACATAAAAACAGCTGGAAAGAGAGAGAACTGAGGTCAGTGTGCACACCCCCTTGTGCTGTGACACACACACTGCCGTTTCCTAAGCTGTGAGGGTAATGGATATGCATAATGCAAAGCTTGCTACTGCAAAATGTTCTACAGTTTCACCTCTCATGGGTGAAAACACAAGCCCCAAGCTGAGGATGCCAATCATTCTTAAAGATGCACTTTGAATCATGCAGAGCTGAGCCTGAAAACACTAATACTGCAACTTGCTCCAGGCATCACTTCAGAGATATGAAAAGTTCACTTTATTGTTTATAGATTATGCTGACAATGGGGCAATAAAACTCTGCCCCAAACAGGGGAAGAACAGGTCTAGCCTATGTTTCATTTCAGGTGTTAAACAAATATCAGAAAATAGTGAATTGGAAGTTTCCATTCTGAAATGTCAATTGACTTCCCAAAATGAAGAAAAACTTTTGTAAGTATGCAAAGGTAAGCAAACAGATATAGATATCTTTGGTTTGTAATAGCAGCAACACAAAACTTTTCATGTTGAAGACTGAATTTTTCCCCATTGAAAGAAGCAGAGAATCATCAGAATATCCCCTAAGTTGTGCAAATATATAAACAGCTCTGCAGTTGTAAGATGCAAACATGTGGACACCATTAACCTGCATATACCAATATTTTGATAGTAAACATACAGATGTGTCTTTATACCTGACCATAACCTGCTATTTTTAGCTGGAATCTGCACTACATAGAGTAATCTTCTTCTAATTCCATACCTTAATTTCTCAATGCAGACAGCTTCCACTTAGGACACATAAATACCTTGTTTGGATTACTTCCACAGGCAAGTAAAAAGAAACCTGTATTTTAATGAAAATTAGGAAGTTCATAAGGTTGATGCTTCCAGGGTTTAGCAAGTAATTATATTTACTCTATAAATACTAGCTGTTGCATAGGCCTCCAGATATGTTGCCTGACACTAGCACAGCAAGAATGCCAGGTCAAATGCAATTAGACTGGAAGTAATGTTGGAGTAAAACTCAAATCTGTAATAGGAGGAGAAGCTGACAGCAAAAGCCCATTTTCTCTCTCATCATTGAGGTCATAGATTGTACAACAGAATGCACTTACTGCACTACGTCTCTCCATCACTGTAGCTAAGCAAAAACAAATCAAAAATATATTTCTTATTTAACATCCAGCTACAGCTCAGATCTCAGCCTCTAGACTCCCTTCAAATCCTGATGTTCACACAAAGCTGTAAGTCAAATACAAGAATATTTTTCATTTCTGTTTCTTTTTTTATCCTCCCAAGACCAAAATTCCTTATGACATTTTGTGTGAACTTCAAATAAATTGTGCCACAAAACAGAGAAAATGAAAATAAAATCCTTATTATATTAACATCTCAGTGTTGGTTGTAAGGAGCTGGTACATTTTTAAATCACTGGTTCCTCTCTTGAACCATAATTGAGAAGAGACAACTAACATATCCCTTGAAAAATCCTTTTTGAAACCCTCTGGAATAAAAACCAAACTCTATTTACATGAAGGAAGGATTTTAAAAGGCTCAAAGTGTGGGTTTTGCTTGCTATTCCTCCAGTAATCAACAAGCAAAATATTTGATATTTGGCTAAAATAACACCTGTAAATGGATTCTTATTTCAAAGAGCTATTTAATTTCATTTTATAAACCAATTACATGTTGCAGAATAACAAACCTTTCATAGTGCATTTGTTAACATAATGCATGTCAGCCAAAAAACATTCCTACTGATTACTCTACCAGGATTATTTTGACAGGTACTAATATTTGGGATTTAATTGTTTAGTTGGCATTTAGTTAATTATGTCTTAACTTTTTTTCTATACTGAGAAGTGCTGAACACTTGCAGATAGTACTGCAGGAACCTATTGTCCTTTCCTGAATTTATAAAAGCAAAAATAGAAGGGTTAGACAAAATTTGGCAGTTCTCAACAATGATGGTGGTGTTACACAAGGATATTTAGGGTGGTCATTAGCTTTTAGCAAATAGGTTTCACATAGTGGATGAAAAATTAAGTAAACTTGAAATCATTGTCACTTGGCCTTCATATTATGTGTGAAGGTCCATGCATTTATGCTCCAGCAGTTTTCATGCTCAGGTCTGTGATCCCACCAGTGCTACTAGCATTTACCAGCTGTATTCTGAGGGCTGTAGAAGCAGCAAGTGAGGTGTTACTCACTTGAAAAGGGGATAGATATTTGGGTTCAGAACTCACAGTCTAGTCTCCTTAGTGCTCTAAAAATTTATTGCATAGTGCAAAGTATTCTTGTGCAAAGGGGAAAGCAGACAGCTCAGCTGGAAAACACTTCCTAGACCTCAGTAGAGAAATGGATAGAGAAATGTCTCCACCGGGAAGGAGACAAAGAAACCAGGAGCAGGACCACTGACATACTGCTTCCTTCAAAGAGCCTGCAAAGCCTTTATTGTCTAGAAGGCAAAACCCAGGAACTGCTGTCCCCAGCCAAGGTACCAAATGAGGCCAGTTGCCTGGTGGCTGCTGCAATGGCAGGGATAGACCCTCTATGCTCCTTCCCAGAAAAGACAGCGGGCTTGTTGCCATAACATTCCTCTTCCTGGACTCAAAGACTACTAAACAATTCTACTCCATAACAGTGTACAGAAATATTCAAACAGATGGGAAGATGAACTTCCTTAGCATTTCTGCAGAAATATGTCTGCATTGTAGACTCCAAAGAGGCACCACCAAGAAAAAGGAATCCAGAGGTAACAAACTGTGGGGTTTTGTGGATTTGGGCAATGACGTATTCTGTGATCTCCAGCAAAAGCTGCATTCATGACAGGGGGAATCAGAAAAGTCTATCTTCTATGCAACTTTTCTGGTGTCTAATAGTGCACAAACTGATGCTATAGCCTTTCCTTCAGCTACAGTATTTACAGATTTTATAAGCTTTACCTCCCCTGGTTTAGTTCCTCATGCCATAAAATTGATGGGAACTCAGATAGGTCTGCCCTTTAGTTAGATTGACTTAAGACTGGCCAGCAGATTCAGAAATAAAGACAAGACAAACATAGTGGCAGTGTGTTGTCATACATACCTTCTTTCTAATGGGAATTGGATTAAAGAATAGGTGAGTCCAGTTCAAATGATGTAAGTTTTAGGAATTTATGGTTAAACGCCAACTTATGGTCTGACTACAGGGTAGAGTTTGGGGGGGAGGTGCAAGAGTACAACTTGATTCAAACTTATATTTCCATATCAAATGCTTTTTCAATTGCTTTGATGTTTAACCCTAACTCTAAATTTTAGTGTTTATTGAGAGTTTTTTTGGAGATTCCTACAGAAAGTGAAACCTTTTGATTACTAATATGTGTTTAGCTTCTAATTAATATGGGGCTTATGCTAGCTGAATATATAATTAACTACTTTGCTATTTCCTGGTACAAAAAAGAAATCCTCCAATTATATGAATTGGGAAAGCCATATTATCCCAGACTGAGTTCTGTAAAATTAATGGTTCCCCATGAAAACTGAAAACCCAAAGAGCTTTTTAATTGGCTTTGTGTCAAGAAACTCTCAAATTCATTCAGACTTTATAGGTGCATATTCTGTGGAAATAAGTATATGATTTGAATACCACTTCCAAATTTCATGGAAAATAGTCTGAACTAGAAACACTTGTGAAGACTAAGGTGTATCATTACATTGCACTGAAACTTCTGGCTCAGGACACCAGTTACTGTAACATAGCTCCATCAAGACATTTGCTCTATGTTGGTGCAAAACTGGCTCAACAACTAGATGAATCACTCCCAGTGCTTTCAGCTCTCATGCTGACTTGCTTTACTAATTGGTTCCTCTCTTGAAGTTCCCAAGGCATTTTCATTTTGCTGTAATTCCCTTTCTATCTTACACCACTTTCTTTTAACCACCTGGAAACGATTCTTTGCAGGATGACCTAAGGTTTAGTTCAAATTGAACTATTGCTTTGTTTGCAGTAGAGAACAGCAAATTGAATTAACCTCTGAGACAAAAAGAACATTTGGCATAAAACTCACTCTGAAAGATTAATGAATCTCAGAAATCCTCCGAAGTGAATGAACGAGGCTGTACTTAAGCAATATAAAACTCATGCAGCAAGCACTGCCCTCCTAATATAATCCCTCTGATTTCAGTGAGTCTGATATTTTCAGTATTACATTAGACTTATACCATAATAAGTATTACAAAACAAATGTAACCTAAAAGACGGTTCAATCACTCATTGTTTGTGCTGCCTGTGGTGCCAGCCGAGGCCCAAGCCTCACCAAAGCACTGCACTACAAAACTGGTAGTCCATTTCCTAAAATTTTCGAGAGCATGAAACACTGTCTGTGCCCAGACACAAGAAGTGACAAAGCCAGCACCCTCTGGAGAAGTAAACACTGGGGTGAGAGGATGCCACTGTCTTTCTTTTGTACTCCTTGCTAGGCAACTCCCAGTAACACTGGATCTTACATAGATTTTATGCTCTCTCTGTTCCATGGTTTAAAAAAAAATTATTTATTGATTTATTTTAGTGGAATAAAAGCAGCCAAATCTTCTCAGCTCATTTATAAAAGAGCTTAAAAGCAATTAGCAATGGTGATAAGGGATTGGAGGTACTCACACCTGGGTCACTTCTAAGGAAGTGGGGCAAGAAGGGCTAGAAACAGTGCTAGATCCATGATTGCTATTTATAATATACTGACTCAGACACTGGTCCCTTAAGGATATCCCTTGGGTCAAGTCTTACAAACCTATGCCAGGATAGGTTTACCTGATATTTTTCAGTTTCTTCACCAGTGCTTTTAGTTAGTGTTGTTTTAAGGGATGCAGAGTGGAGGGAATTTCCACGGCTGTCTGGAATAGTCTGACACCACCCAGCAAACACTCCCACACTGCAGCTGGGGTATCACTTTTCATGCCTTTACGCCTCTCAGAGTCAGGTGGTTGTGTGGGGAGGGGGAATCAGCAGCCAGTGAGGTCAGCCTCTTATGGAGAGGTTATGAATGTTATTTAGTCCCTAAAAGATAAAACAGAGAAGCACTTTCTCAATATTGAATGACAAGAGAATCCATGTGGGACTAGGATCAGTAATACAGAGCTGAGGGTAAAGAATTTAAAATTAGGTTAGTGTGGAGTTAAGCTGTAATTTAAACTATCTAAATGGACAGGTCTGTGTCCTCCATCTCTGTACCATCTTTTATTATCAACTCAGAAATAAGATACACAAGCTAGTAGCCTCTGTTTTATTATTCTGAATAGGAAGGGAAGAAAATGGAAGAAAATTAAGAGTAACTGTTTCTCATCATGTTATTTGTATTCTGCCCTTCGCAGAGCATTTTATAATGGAAGAGGGAACATAAAACCACCAGAGGCAGTTCATGGTTCACTGCAGATTACAGAGACTGAAAAAGAAAAACAAAATCAGTAAACATACCTTTTTATTCCTACAATATTGCAATAGCTGCAATGACTGGTGGGAAATTTTCCCTCTAAACATTTTTATGTGTAAACATTTTGAAGTCTCCCTGAAAATTACAGCTAACTTGCGGAGTATAGTATTCTGCAAGCTTTTTTTTTCTTGAATAACTCAAATGCATCTTCTTTAAAAGATTTCTCCTAACACAAGTTGAATTATCAGCAAGGAATATACATCGCATACAGACAAAAATAACAACAAAAAATCAGAAACAACGCCTTCCCTCTGCAAATCACATAGCTGAAAAGAAAGCAGCACTGCTTCTTCCTCACCACAATTCAGTAACGTGATATTTGTACATGAATGAAACAAAGCAACAGCATTACTTCATATGGTTTTGAATGACACAGGCATGAGAAAGTTAATTCTAGGTGAGTTAGAAATTGTATTCCTACATTTCTGCATTTGCTCAGGATGCCTGAGCAAAGCCAGTACTGCTATTGCAAGCTGGAGTTTTTCTTTTCAATCAAAGTAAAAGCATAACTTCCTTTTGGCAGACGGGCTTTATTTCTTTCTGTTTTTCTTTTCATTTAAAGAAAGAAAAGACCTCATGAATAAACCTCTAGCTAGATTAAGGAATTTATTTGTGTCATCTCATTAAAACTTTGAAAGAGTTAGGATTAACACTCTCTTCTTGCCTCTGCGCTAGGAACTAAGAATAAATTCCTGCTTACAGTTACAGCAGGGGTGGAGATCAAAGCTCATTTGAAACCGGGTGGAAACCGGGAGAAGTAAAGGGAGATAAGATCTGCTCCACAGCTTAGAGCACCAGCCTTTGCCGGGAGTTCTCCAGGTCTCACCACTTCAGGGAATTCCCTGGCAGCATACCTATGCAAATAACTGTGTTTCTTTCACCTCCTGAGTCAGGTCATCTGAAAAATCCTCCAGTTTCCCCTTAGGATCAATCTCTCCTTTGTGTTACCCTTCTCACTTAGGGTTGCTGGATAGGGTAAGCAGTTGTGTCTCCTGATGTGCAGGCCCCTTTTGTATCTTTGCAGCTACACAGGATGCACAAAAAAAACAGGGCACAACAAGCATAGTATGAATAGATAGCACTTGGAGAGTGAAGTTAAACATGCATAAACTATTCTGGTCCTTCTTTTTTACCTTTTTTTTTTTTTTTTAATTTTGGTTTATTCATTTTCATGTGTTTTGCTGCTAATTTGACTGTTCATTGCCAGCAACTCCTCTTCATGAATATACACAAGCTGGCTCAATCTAGCTGCTTCTTGTCTTTTCACCCAAGTTTCTGAAGTTTTGAACGTGTCCAAGTTGGAGTGAAACAGGTAAGAAAAGTACCTGTAATTTATATTGTCTGGCTTTTCTTTTTCAAAGCTTGAAATAAACAAATATTATTTTTTCTCTGCCTTCTGAATGATTTCTAATATTGCTTGCAGTCTTCCATTTTACTACAAGTTGTACATGATTTGCTATGTTTCTGGGGGAGTATACAAAGTGTAATAGAACCCAGTATCACAGAGTAAAACAAGAGCTAAATGATCTAATTTATTTTATAGAAATTGACTTAGGACAGTTCAATGTTGTCAATCTATTTTCAGGTAATTCTCTTCTGGAGAAATTGCAGTGGCTTGAGTTAACTGGCAGACTGCTGAGGTTTTGGTAACATAATCAAGCATAGAATTATCTATGCTTGTTAAGATCTTCACTGCCAATGAAAACAGGATTATGCTTTGGACCCACAATCCTAAATAAAAATACCAAACTCGCTGCCAGTGTGTTTGGATCAGCCAAATCTTTCTTCTCAGCTCTTTCTTGCTTACCTCATCTCAGAAAAGCAATTTTGCTTTCAGTTTGCACCAGGCAACTTCTTGGCTGCCATTCACAACAGTTTTCTGTTTCCTTAGAAAGGATGAAATCCCCTGAGACACTCAGCAGTTGTGACACCCTTTTTCCTGAATACAAGCACTCCAATGTGCAGAAGTTTTTATCAGTGACCTATGGATTGGTAACATAATAAAAATAAAAACATGGTGGGAATGGAGCATGACACTGTAGATGCATAAGCATGCCTTTCTTTATTTAAATGTTACTGTACAGGCTTCAGGAGGATATTAATGTGAAAAGGTTAGTCATGTAGGTCAAGTGTCTTTAGCTGAGCCAAATAAAGATTTGCAGGTAATGTAGTAACAGGAATGGAGCCACTCCAGTCTATACCACAGTTATATCAAGAAGGCAAATTTTATCCTTAATATTAGACTGGAATGGATTACTATCCAACTTTGAATCAAATATATGAAGATATTCAAATACTGTTTCTTTGTATTGTACTCAAAATGAGCTTAACCCTGAAAGTCTCCTGGAATTTTGGTTTACCAAGCATTTTCAGGACACTCTCAGAAAATTTGTGACTCTGTCTTTCCTAGGCCCTATGATATTTGTGCATTTGTTTTAAACATATTTATACATAGTACAGAATGACAGTAGAATGGTTTTAAAGACAACAATTGTTTTTCTGTGGCCAGGCTGTTAAAATAAACTATTAGCATAGTATCAGTACAAATAATCTCAGAATTATCTAAATTGAATCCAAATGGCTATAGTTCAACAGGTCAACATGATTAAATCATTAAATTATAAAAAAGCCCCAAAGCCAGTCTGAACAAACCTAATTCTCTCAGCCTTTCTTCATAGGAGAGGTCCTCCATCCCTTTAAACATATTGGTGACTCTTTTTTGGACTTCTCCCAACAGGTCCAAGTCCTCCCTGTGCTGGGACCCCAGAGCTGGATGCAGCACTGCAGGTGGGGACTCACCAGAGCAGAGCAGAGGGGCAGAATCCCTTCCCTTGCCCTGCTGCCCACGCTGCTTTGGATGCAGCCCAGGATACAATTGGATTGCCAGATCATGTCCAGCCTCTCACCCACCAGCACCCCCAAATCCTTCTCAGCAGGGCTGCTCTCAATCTGTTCATCCCCCAGCCTAACTAGAACTGGCCCAAACATCATCAGCTCTGATGTATATTCCTCATTTTTTTTCTGTCTGTCTCTGGTTCATTTTCTTTTTCTATTATTCTCCAACAGCTTAGTTTGGGTCTTCTTACAGAAATGCAATAAAATATTCAAAGTGATACTGTCAAACACCAAAATTCTAACCATTTTCAATATGTAATGAAAGGAAAACAAAAGCCTATTAAAATCCTGAAGATGTTACATGGTTTTTTCAATATGTGATGAAATCAAATTTTTCTTTTTTTTTTTTTTTTTTTTGCCAGCATTCTTTTTCTGTTAACGGTAAAGAAGTCAATAAGCATCCCAGGGAGTATATAGTCTAAAAAGTCAGTATATAGCTCCAAGTTAACATGCCCTGTCCATTACATACACATATTTGGCAACCTCTGCTTTCTCTCTGAGCAGGTAATGTGCTCTTTGATCATCCATGCCAGGGATACAAAGCCTTATGTCCAGCAGGGTGTTTATTAATACATGAAGAACACCATGAATACAGCTTTACTGCTTCCAGGGCTGGAACAGACCCAGGACTACAATGCCTACTTTTCCACGGAGCTTTGAGTAAAAGACTCTGCTGGATCCAAGTTTTATCTGTGTACAAGCTTAAGTTGACAATCAAGAGTGTTGGAGAATAGCCTGAGTCATGCCAGCCCAGCACAGAAGCAGGCTTCCTTGAGGCAGTATTTCTGTATCATCCACAACAGACCCTGATGTACTTGTTTCATCCATTGTTTTCCATTGTACAACACAGCTAAGCCTTCCCTTGCCCTGGATTACCAAGATGTTGGAAGCAGTATGAGCCCTATGCAGTTTGCATGATCATATCCCAGACACATTACAGGATTGACAAGGTATAGTTTTCCCTGCTGTTCAGCACTGCAGCCAAAGACCTAATCCAAAGTCTTAATAAATCAGTGGGTAAGTTTTTGTTGACTTTAAACTGAGGCCTAATAACATAAAGCCAGAGAAATGCTTCTCTAACTTATATATGAGAGATATGTGCTCTGAGTCAAAGCAGTTGTTTCTAAGAGATTAATTGCCCTGATCAGTAAATTCCACAGTAAGCAGATACTATTTAATGACTGCAGAGGATGCTTTGGGAATCAGCTCCTTCTGGATTAATTGGAGTGCTATCTAAAAGGCAGTGTCATCAGTTTTGAGCTTGAATTTTATCGGCAATTGAATGTTTGTCAATAGGAACAACAATTTGTATCATCTCTTAGCACACATAACCTACAAGTGAAGTAGATTAATAGTAGTCAATTACAACGTCATTTTAAAGTAAAATTGCAAGTAATGTGTTAGCCCCTAAGAGACTATCTCTAAGTTAACATGTGTTGAAAACATAATTACTTTATTTTGTCTTTCAGCATTAGCATCAATTTATCTCTCTGGAGAGAGTAACTCAAATATGTTACTTACAAGGAGGAGAGTAAGAGAAGTCACAAACATTTCATCAGAAATCAGTCTGGGTCTGCTTGGCTCACCTGGTGCAATATAATGTTGTTAATGCTTGGTGAGCCCTTACTGAGGCTGCCAGTAACACCACCCCCTTCTCTTACCAGGGCTGGCCTTAGCACAGGACCCTTCTGACACCCAGAGGGAGACAGCAAGGATGGTAGCTCTGCCTGGAATTAGTCTGAGAGAAACTCTGCTAGGCATGAAACTTGTAAAGGAAAATATCCCTCTATCCTCTGGATTTAATGCATGCTAGTTAGCACCCCCTGCAATTGAGACATGTCTGACCTCAGAGTAATACCACAGTATTTCCAAGGGTCACCAGGCAGGACTGGCACCAGATTGTACTGACAGCAGCCCATGAGACACCACACTTTAGCTAACACACCTGTATAGCATTCCTGCTGTACAGATGTGGAGCAGTAATCTGTGACCTACACAATCCAAAACCAGCCAAGTACAAGTTGATGGTTTAACTCTAACAAAAAAAATTGTGTTCAGTAAGAACATTAGAAAAAAGCATATGGCACTAGAAGCATGTAGAATGAGAAGTAGAAGAAAAGAAAAACAAAATGGAATCCTGTGCAAGAAGATTCTCAGAGTTGTCACAGCATACAAGTCTCAGCATTGAAGATAAAAGGCTCACACTCCTTTACATTTGTGAAGCTAATCTATAGACTATAAATCTCTTCTAAGATAACTTTCTTCTATTCCAGGCATAAAATCATTCACTGGTTTTGTATTTTTTGTAAAGTTATATGCTTCATGATAAGCATGCCCTAAAGCTCATACTTTTGAAGCTGAATTAAAGCCACTTCAGCAAATTAATATCCTGTTATATTATTAGAAGGAGAAGTTGGACTGCTACAGACATGCAACATTTTTATCCCTTTGTGCACATCAGTCCCGTTTCCTGCATGTAGACATCCCATGTATGTCTAGAGATCTGTTTTGTCAGCACCAGCAAAGCAAGGATTAAGAGCTTTATCTCAGTTTTCATGACATCCTATATATTTGAAGAAATTTTTTCATAGCAAGTGGAAACTGAGACCCACAAAGTGATTTGTGTATGATGTGATCTACTCTGCAATTGTTATACTCCTTTGCCTTGTGTAAATCTATTTCCCATACATAGAAGATTTGGCCATGTAACTGATATTAGATTTCCTAGATTAATTTGGCTGAATGCTTCCTTTGGTTCCGTGGTTTGTTGGAGGCACACTCATCACTGTTTGTACTGCAAAAAAGAAAATTCCTAAATAACATTAGTCCTCAAAACATTTATAGTCAGCAAACAGCTGAACTGACAACTCCCAAACCATTCTGTACAGAGGAACACCCTTTTATACTTTAGATATTCCATGAAATATCATTTGAAAGCTGATGAACATGATATTATACAGTCCAGTTCATGAGAGTCATTAGGCTACTTTTAAGAATTTCTTCTTCAAGGAATAAAAGTCTTATGAATTTTCTAATCAAATTGCAATCACCTTTAGTGCAAGTGAGGTTAAGATGAAAGAAAAATAGAGTGTATTTATCAAATGCAAAAAATATCACTGAAAATCTTTAGAAAGAGATAGAAGCATGTATGTATCTACTATTAAAAAAGCTTCAAAGTTTCCTCTTCCTCTGCAGTGTGCAGCTGGAAAGCTGATGATGTTCTTTGTGGCCTTGTCAGTATCATTCTATGCAAATCTTATGTCCTTACCTTATCTCACAGAAGGCCAGATTTGCTGGCTTCTCTTCTTTTCATGGCCCAAAATGTTTTTTAGGGTGAGTTGAAATGCAAGCTCAGCTCCCTCTTCTACTCCTGCAGGACTTTTTATAGATAACTTCCAATAAAAAGTAGCTTCAAAATTCTGTCCCTAAATTTATGCTTGACTCTTTCTACTTTGGAAATACTAATATTCTTTGGGCATGCTCAGACAAGGTCATCTTTTGCCCCAAAACTGAATGGAATATGCTAATGACTAAGCCCTGTAAAGAGAACTCAAATGCCAAAGTGGAGCCTTTACCAAAAGAATGAATATTTTACCAAAAGAATTTGTATTTTCATATAAATATATAATTTGATTATTATATCTTAGGCAGTTATATTACCAAAATTAACACAGGCAAACCATTAGTGAGTGGATTTATTTAGTAGATATAATTGTAACTAATTGTTTCAGAATATTAATGGATATTAGGTTTACTAAGTCCTAATCTTTTTATTGAATGCTAGGACGTGTTTGGCTTCTCCATATTGCGACAAGGAATCTTCATTTTCCTCCTATCCCTTCTCTTGGGTAACCTCTGTGTTTATAGCCTTTCTACAAACTAATATTTGTTGAGAGAAATTTCGTTCTTTCCCTTCCAATTCTGAGAATTCCCACGCAAACAACTTCAAAAATATCTTGCTTATTAGAGTATCCAGTATTTCTAAATACCTTACATAGGCATTCAGAGGGTACTTAAATCTACAGGAGAATATAATTGTTTACCTAATGATGAGAAATATTTAGGTAATGAGAGGAACATATGCTTTGAGGACAGCTGGAAAGAAATGGGAACTATTGTACTTGTGTGATATGTGTATAGGCTTGCAGTAAACCATAGTGCTGAAGGAAATAATTAAAATCAGCACCACCCAGTCAACTGGATGATGGAAACACAGCTTCTGCCAACACTGGATCCAACAGACCTGTTGAAAGATAAATCAAGTTTATAATGAAGTCACCAGATTATAATCTCAATTAAATTTTGTATAAGGTATTTAAATGGATGTGTGGTGAGGTCATGGGAGGAAATGTAACAGATATTTTAAGAAAACCTGGGTTTCAAGTGACACAGGGAAGACTGTGCTGTGCTGACATTGAAAATGGAATATGCAGAATTAACATCAGCAGAATGTGATGGGGATTACCTGGATGTACCACCCTTTCTCTCTGTGGGGAAGAAAATGCAGCATGACTGACAAGCACGCTGAACAAATAATGATGAAATTTCAATGCTCTACTTAGATATTCTATGGACATGCTTCTGTTAGGCACAACTATGTAGATAAAGAAGCATATGGGTTCACAGAAGATTTTTTTTTAAATTGACAGTATAAGGTTTGGGGTGGCTTTTTGAATCAAGTCTTTGATAGATTATGGTAGAAATGGAATCTGAATAATTTTGCTTTTGAAAAACATTATCTACCTTCCAAGTTTCTCTTTCTCACATGTAAAATGCCAAATTAATTTGAATAATAAATAAAGTAAAAGGCTAACCTATTCAGCACAAAGAGCATTAATATCCTTCAGAAATCCTAGAATAGTCCCTGCCTCTTCTCAGTGCAGTAATATTTTTAGAAAATTTTTTAAAATTTCCTTGTAATTGCAAATGTTTTGTCAGGAATGAAAAATTCTTCAATTAATAAGTATAACAAAGTTTGGAAGGTCACCCTTTAAAAAAAAATACAAGGTGCCCTGAGGTGTCCCTGGGATATTAAACCTACTTAAGTAACAAAGTAAACAACATGTAGTTAGCCCCAAAACTTTCAGAGACACAGGAGATTTGTCAGGTCTGTTCAAACAACTGGGCTGCTGTGAGGCTGGCCTTTGGAACACAGACTTTCAAGTTGCCAAGCAATCAAAGTGTTGTGCAGTTCAAATTTCATTAGGTTTCAGGGAGAGGAAAAGCCCATAGGGAGCCAGGGAGACTCAGGACCCACCACTGGAAATGGTGAACAGGCTACAGAGGAGCTGCTCATGGCTGGTAAGCAGTAAAGATAGGCATTTAATTTATACCAAGAGTGATCGTTAGCCTTCCACTTTATTTTCTTAAATCAAGGACTAAGCTCGCTTCTGGAAATAAGTTTTTTGATAAAACACTTAGAAATGTACTTAGAATCATAGAATTGTTAAGCTTGGAAAAGACCTCTAAGATCATAGAGCCCAAGCATTTACTGGCAGTACCACGTACATCACTGAACTATGTCCCCAAGCACAGAGAAGAAGCCACTAGGAAATGTTGTCTCTCTCCTTGCTTGAAGTAGTGGTGCACAGGTATTTTCATACAGCAATTCTCTTGATGGGAACCTCTGACATTCACCTGCATTCTGCTTCAGGCAGCTAGCAGACACACATCCCTGTGGGAAGCTGGGGGTGGGGGGTAGGAAAGGAAGGAGACATTTGAAAATGGAAAAAAACCCACTCCTGAAACTCATAAAGAAAATTCAATGTCTTAAGCTTGCAAGATGTCAGTCACCTAATGGCCTCATCATCTTTATACTATTTCTTCAATGCTTACTGCCTTCAGAGAGCAGCAGTGTCAGGGAGATGGGGAGCAGGAAAACCTGATGGTGTTGTAAGTACTCTCTCCCAAGCAGCCCTTCCTCCTACATGGATTTCAGTTTCAGCCTTAAACATTAAATGTTTGCATTTCACCACATTTTTGTTAACTCGTTAATTATTATTGTCATTGAGAATTAGTAAAATAAACCCTGTCTAGACAATTTCCCTTGATAGGATCTTATAGTGCATTAAAGAAAAAAAAAGTCTTTGCTTTATGTGGGGAATATTTTTCTTTCTAATAATTGATAGTTTACCTTTGGAAATTAATATTTTAGAAACAAGATTTGAGGGCATCTAAGGGTTGTAAAATCTAGTGGTGACACACCACAATGTTTAACAGCTTTGTGTACTCTGTCTTACGTTTAAAGGCACCAAAGCACGTCACTGCAAGACTATAATGCACACCCTGTCATGTCTTATCTTTTAATTAGGTCACCCAGTCTGCCCACCTTTTAAGTGCAGTGATTAAAATATATTCCTACCATTCCTCCAGACTGCTTTTAAAATTCCCAAAGGTTCTTCCACTGGTTGTTTCTTTAGGAAGATTGTTTTATACCTCAATAAAACACCTTTAAAATTGTTTCTTGACTAATTTTTTGCTTATAAATATCAGGCAAAAGTAAAAATAAAAGTGAAAGTAAAGTATTGCTTTTCTATGTGATTGCAAGGATTTCACATCTCCTTATCACTTCCCTATCTTCTGTATAACTTATAACTCTCTCTAGTTTTGGCAAATATATGCATATTTATACTGAAATTTAAAACTGAATGAAAAAATGTTCACTTCCTTTTTCATCTAGAGCTTTATTTTAAATAAAAATTCTGGAAGCTTTAAATAATATGCATGTCCTGGTCTTATTTCAACTGCAATCAAAACATCAGTATGGATCACAAGCCTTCTTTCACCCACATCCTAACCCAAAGGGCAGCTAAAGTTGGCACTTTTTAGTCACAGGACACCTAGAGAAAAGCACAGGATTTCTTCTTCATGGGACATTGGCCATAACCCAAATTTAAAAGGCCTCCACAAAGACCTGTTGACGCTCACTTTGTTTGGATTGGCTTTGCTTTAAAGTATGGTGGGAAGAAGACACATTTTGCACAGACCTCAGTACCTGAAATACATGCCTGGAAATTGGGAGGAAGCTGGGATTCATGCTTTCTGGAGGCTACAGGAAATTTAATAGACATCCTCTATCCCCCCAGAGCTACTGTTTGATACCTGCCTATATGGCAGTTTCTCCACCACTCCACAACCGCTGTGTAATTGAGCAAAAAGCAATGCAAGGATTAGGAAGCTAGAGAGAGAGGCAGGAGGAGATACCCTGGAGCCATAACCTAATGGTAGATTAATACACAGAATGGAGCAGAAGAGGAGTCCTGGGTTCTGATTTCAAAGCCAGGGTTTCACCCAGTATCTTTTTCACACACAACTTATAACAGAGCTCCAAAGTAGTACTGAAACTTAGTATTTCGCTTTTAGTGTGTTACAGACAGCAGCTCTAGGTGTAAATCTGTATTCCTTCCACTAAGAATGGGATTTCTGGTTTCTGTTCCCAGGACTATTTAAGCACTCTATCCCTTTCTTTTTTCAGCATAGGCTACAGTGCAGAATAAAGGAACACACAACACAGTTCTGTTACAGGAGGTTTTTGTCTGAATAAATCGGTCTTATATGACTATTTGAGAGTCTTTCTCTTATGACTGACTGTCAGGGCAATCAAAGAGCTGCTTGGCTTAAATAGGAAATAATAACCCATGATTACATAAGCTGTTTGGTGAACAAAAACTCTAAACTGCTTGGTACTTTTTAACTTCCTTTTCATGTCATAACGTAGTGTCAAGGCATATAAACAGTTTTATCTCTGATTCAAGGGCAGTAGTTCATGTGTTCTCTAATCAGTATTTTCCATTAGTTATTTTCATTTAATATACTGTCCTCTTGTGTCTCTTTTCCTTGCTTTAAGGTTTGCAAAGTCTAAGAAATTCACTGTTCAGGGAAGATCTGGAGTCCACACAGGTCTCCTTTACAGGTTGATACATGAGCATACAATACTGTCTGCTAAGTGTAAAACATTTCATTTCCACTTTGCAATGGAGTAACAACCTTGCACATAGCTCGTATTTGCTACAGTTATGTAGGAAGGTGAAGTGATATAAACTCATAAAGGAACCCTCTCTGCACACTAACTTTTCTGTGTTGATAAAACCTCACGCAGAGTTTAAGGACAAAATAGAGAGATGCACTGAACTTCTTCCAGGTAGGGCAAGTGTATCCAATGTATTAACTAGACAATATAAAGTCAAGTGCTTATGGCAGAAAAGAGCAATTTTCTTATTTGTGTTCAAAAATTCAATAAAAACTTACTTCATTCTTTAACAACTATATTTCAGATACAAACCCTTCATTATAGGAAATAGCCTGGCAAAGTCTTTTGACTTCAGAAAATAAATTTTCTGAACATGTGAATTGAACTGCATCAATTTTTGCAATTTCAGGCTATTCACTGTGAACATAGTTTAAGACTCCAAGGGAGCACTATAGCAAAACATTCAGACTGAGCTCTTTCAAATTGGTTAAAGGCTACTTCAACTTCATTTCTTCAGCTATGTTTTGGGAAGTATGTTTTCACAGGGTAAATTCAATTTCCAGTTGAACTGCTGAATTGATTAAATGTCTTATTGCACCATACCGTAACTTTATTGTAATTCCGAAGTTCCCCAAAAAATATAACAGAAACTATTAAAAAAGCTACAATAATGGTGCCTAGTCCACTGACAGTACATTTATGCAGTCTTGAAAATTTGACCAAGAAAAGTACTCTTGTCCGTCTCAGATTTTTTATCTTGTTATTTAATTTGGTTCTATTAGTTGCACTGTTATGAAAAGCCGTAAATATCACCTTCAGTTTACAATGTTGTTTTTTCCTGTCATCACTCCCTTTGATATTTTTTTCCATACTGAAAAATATTAGTGTATTTCTCTATCCCCTTATGGAAGCCACCAGTCACTTTTCCATGTACCTTTCCCCATTCCATTGCTGACTCTCTGTGAGAGGAAAACTGCACAGCCAACATTTTGGGGCACTGAGCACGTATCTTTTTTTATGAAGGCACACAACTATTTTCTATTTTGGTTGATTCTTTTTTCCTTCCCTAGCTTTTTCCACCTTTCTGTAACCTCTCTGGCTGGCACTACTGTTCATGGAGCTGGCATTGGCACAAACCTGTCCACAGTAACCACTTATTCCTTCTTCCAGCTGGAAAAAGCCAATCATTAAGTAGGCAGAACTACAGTGTTTTATTCCTATGCACCTAACTCTGACCGTATCAATATGATTTTCACCCCTCATTTTGTTTGCCAGGCATCTGATAATGAAAGCATCCTCCAATATTTTGTCAGCTTTAGTTTAGTCCATCCTAAGTCTTCCTTTGAGAGAAGCCTGAAAGAAGATTAATAACACTTTGGAAGGGAATAATTTGGCAACCAATGGCTAGAATCTAAAATAATGGAACATTTTTGATGCTCCAAAATGCAAACTGGGAAGTTAAGGGCAGTAATTTCTAATTGTAAAATGTTTGGATCACAGCACTTAATTCCAAGGCTAGCTAAGCCAGTCCTTTCTAGTAAGCATTCCTAACAGTTTCCATAGAACAGCCATTCCCAACAAAGAAAGAACTTCACCTGGAAGTTACTAACTCACTATTGAAGGCAACATACAGCTGCAAGGACTCCTATTGAACAATGGTATTTCCTCTGAAGTCTCATACCATCAATCATCATCCACACTGTTTTGATTAGATTCACTGTAGCATGTTGCCCAGTTTTGCAGAGCATTTTCTGAAAAATTACACAGACAAGGCATTATGAATGCACATTTTTACTACATCTGTTCTTCAGTGCACAGAATGGGCTACCCTGGCACAGTGCAAAACAAAAGGGAGGTAACAGCTGCATTTTTGCAGAACCCTGCAGCCTCTGATCATGCTGGCTGTATCCGCTCCTATGTACTCAAGGTAAAGGAGTACAATATATTTATTTTATTCCTGTTTGTATGTAATTCCCATTCATGGGAGAATTCTGTGTTGAACATATCCAAGGCTCAATAAAAAGTATATATTGCACCCCGAAATAAAGCCTATAAATTCTGCAATTTTATTCTGCCACAGCTGTTCAGAAGGTTACAACTACATTTTGCAGATGTTCACTGTGCATGTGTTTAAGTATCTCCAACTGGACAACGTATTATCTCTGTAAATGCATTCCTGCGCCCTGAGTTATTTTCAAGTCCATAAAGTTTGGAAATACCATGAGGTTGTCCCAGTGTCAGCACTCTGCTTATGCAGTGAAGTCTAACACATGGACTCACACAGAAGTAAATAAAATTATCTCAGGCTGTCACACAGTCTGGAAAAAATGTCACATTTCTTTCTGACACATCATTTTGGAACAGCACAGATCTCAGGAAATAGTGCAACTCTGGGAAAACTTATCTCTGGAGTTATCTAGTTTAGTAACCTTGTTGCTGCACATATTGACACCAAACTCAATGTGACTCTCATTTCACTGCAATGGGACTCCTGCAGCAAGTGATAAACAGTGAGGCCAAGTAGAGATAAGGAACAATATAATTTTAATTTTATAATAAGTGTAAATACAATTGTAACCCAATTTCTTACCAGCCTTCTGTGAATACTCTGCAGAATGGTACTTTGTTATAAAGGGATAGATATGTTAAAGCCTAGTCCCTCAAAGATGTCAGTGAATGATTTTCCATGAGGGAACTGTTTCATGCCTCAGTGGAGACAGTCTGCTTCACATAGACACTAACATTTCATTTAAGATGATGTCTCCTGTGGTTTTGATTTCCAAAGAGGCTGTGCTTTGTGTTGGGTCACTGTATTACCACCTATTTGAAATCAGGATTTAGCCCTTGTGCTTTTGTTAGCTTCCTATCACTGAGATTCACACACCCTGCTGAATTCTAAGCAGAGGAGCAGCATTAATTACATATTTACAGGAGCAAAATACAGAAATAAATGACTTCTCAGAACACAGGACCATATTGAAAGAATTGTCAAGCAGGGCATTCGATTTTAAATGCTTCTGATCTGGCAAGGAAGAGATTACTGCTTTCCATATTCATATTTTATATTTTGACTGACTCCAGACTAACCTCAGGGAGAGCACAGAACATCAGCTTGTCTGTGCCTGGGAGCTGACACTGGAATATGCAATCAGAAGAGTCTGCCATCTGATTAAACCCCTCCTGACACCACCCCAGCTTTGGTGAAATTTAAACTGCCTCTTCCCTCATACTCTGCCTTTGTGAGAGGCACAGCAAGTCCTTACACCCTGCTTGTTAATGATGGATGGCCCTGCTGGTTCAGCCCAGGGGACAGAGGTGGGCTGGCAGCAGAGCACAGGCACAGTCCAGCAGGGACCCCCAGTCTGTATCACTGACAACAGCAGCCAACTTTCATTTCCTCACACCCCTGAGGTTTTAATATTATGGTGCAGAGAAGGAGCCTTTTAGTAATTCATTGACCACATTCATTGATGCTGCTTCTCGGAGCCTTTTGGACCAGAGCAGGGGAGGTGGTGTGAAAGGCAGGGAGATGTAGTGGAAAAGGAGAAGCATCATGTTTTGACTGATGCTATCACCACAGGCTACTGCACTGATAGGAAAGTTAAATAAACCCCTTGGACAGTTCTAAGATCTCTGCATTGAAATCCTTTGCTATCATAATTCACTTTGCAGTGTTGTCTTTCAAGGCCTGTTTTCTCAATTTTTTAGCGGGAATGCTTCATCCCAAAAAATGGTATAAATGGTCTTTCCCTTCCATATGTATAATGCACACAGACTTTATGCTCATTTATTATATTGCAGTGCACAGATATGTCAGGGATACAAGGCTCAGTCACAGAAGACTTTATTTCTGGTGTAAAGAGTTTTTGTTATCGTGACAGAGAAGGCGTCTTGGAATGAAGATGTGCCTGAAGGGACAGATTATAAGCAAACACAGTGGGTGAAAGAGAGACTATAACCTCAGTGTGCACTTATACCCTTTAGGTGAGTCAATAGAGTATCTCAGATTATCATATTAGTGTTATAAAACAGGCAGTGTATTTGCTGCAGGGATCATGCATGAGTCCTTATATCTTAAAAAAAAAAAGAAAAAAGATAAAAGAAAAAAGAGACTTACTACTTCAGCCCAAAGCACAAATTCATTTGTTGATAGCAACTACAAGAGAAGACCCCATTTACCTTACCCATCTGTCTGTGAAGTCATTTCCTCTCCTCTTCTCATTCTAACACTGAACAGCTTTTCACAGCGACAGAGTCTGGGAAAAGAGTTTGACTGGCTCTCCTCTACTTTTCCCAAAGCTGCACAGTAACAGCTGAAGCTCTCAGCTAGAATTCAAAAATCTCAATATCACCTTTGAATCATATGGACAAGTGACTTGAAACTGTGGAATTCCAGCTTCTGAAACTCATACTGGAACCTACTATAGAAAAGAAGACAGAAATTGCCTTTTCCCACCTGCTTGAAAATCACAACACTGCATTTTAAAAATAGCTAAAAATTATATAACTAATACTATAGTTCAACTTTGTTGTTGTTGTTTTGGTCCAATCTATCAGACTAGGTCCTGTATTTAAGTGCTTGCCACCAAAAATAGAGGGCTTTGAATACTGACCTCATATACAAACTGTCGAAATGAGAAGATTTGTGAAAGATCATCTATGGAGTACAAGGCTTTAGCTCATTAAGAGCAAGGCATAAGCTAGTTGCCTCTAAGTATTAGGTGGAGGGATTTTTTGTGGAGTTGTAGTTTCGGACATACAAATGCAAGTACTTGCAGTTGATGTGGCTTAAATTCTTGACTACAGTCAGAGGTGAAACAGCAGCATACTAATAAACAGTGCATTTGTCAATTGATAGGGGTGTTGGGAAGTGTTTCAATGGAACAGTTTCAGCTAAAAGATTGAAATGTTATATGGAGGGCATCTCAGTTTTGGTAAAAGCCAATAAAACCACAGGCAGGGGAGTTTTGGTGTAAGAGAACTTAAGGGCAGCCAAGAGGCACAAGGTCTTTGTCCCAGCAGCAAGCACTTGGAGGAAGGTTCTCTGGAGCTGGACACCCATGGCACTTTGGTTCATGTCTCAAGCTAGAACAGAGCAGACACTAGCTAACACCAAAATAAGCTATAAATGTAATAAGATTGTTTTATTAAATTTTATTTGTAATCAGAACAAAAACTGATATTGAAATCAAGCATTTCCTTTGATTCAGTAATAGTCTGTTCCAGGCCAGCTGTATGAATAGATACCAACACACTTCTTTAGCAAACAAAGCTTTTATTTAATATTGCTTCTGATCAATGTCTTCCCCTAAAGGGGAGGCAATATAAATCCAGCAAAGGCTGAGAGCTTACTGTGACATCAGTAGCTATTTTTATCACTACCATCATCATGAAACCCTGCAAACCTTTGTTGCTACTTAACTGAAACATTAACAACGTTTTAAAGTAAAGAAGAGGCTCAGTGGCTCCAGGATGTAACTCCACCATAAAATGCTGGGACTTGTGTTTTATTTTACTGCCAGCCACACAGCTGCACACAGCCCTGCAGCCTCAGGCACCAACATTCACAACAACCTCAGGAACAACTTGTGAGGCTGAACTGAGTTTCGTGCAGCTGATCTACCCAGGCCACTCTAGAATTGTCCTGGGAAGGAGACAGCATGCACACTCAGCACCTCTGGGTATGTTCAGGGCCCTGTTCAGGTGCCCTTCTGCTGACCAAGCATGTGAGTAGAAATAACCAATAAAGGGATGAAGTGAACCTCTGGGTGCGTTAACCTCTTGCACTGCAGAACAAGTTTCTCCAGAGCTTGTTTGTCAGCATTGTGCTAGAAGACAATTGCTTACTTCTTCCTACAGAGAGAGTGCAAGGGGGAAACTCATGGAAACATTACTTTCTCTGCATCCCCACAGAGGCCAGTCGCAGTCCTACCTTGTAAATTACACTTCTGTGAAGCAAAGCACAGTGATTTTGAAGGCTGGCATTTAAGCAGAGCACCTTTATGGTTACATTAATATTTTAACACATTTGTTCACTGTGTAGAAAATCAGCAAATTTTAGCTGAACCAGCTAAAGGAAATTTTCTTTTCTCAGTCTACTGGCAAGTAGCTTTGTATATGTAAATAAAACATACAATGTGCTGTGAAGAATCCAGCCCTCAAATTTCTGTTGTGTCCCAGTTATTAGCCACAGATGTCCAGTAATGATTGCTCTTTGTTCACCAAATTGGCTTTTTTTCCCCCTGTGGGGAGAAAGATGGAGCAATTTGGCTAAAGAAAGTCTCTACCTCCACTTCTTGTTTCCTTAATGAAAAAAAATGAAATCTCTTGAAACATGGAGTAGGTTAATTGGAGCAACAACTGTCTTGTTCAGTTAATCAGCTCTGAATTCACCAATAGGTATCCCAGCTGGCACTGGAAGTAATCACTGGAAGTATAGGAGTGTGGATGTAAGCTAGCCAAAGCTCACAGGACAAAACTCTGCCTGTGATGACTGAATAGACAGCATTATCCTGATGAAGGATTTCTTACAAAATTATTTCAGTGGAACAAAATAGGATATGCACAGCACAAAAAAGGAAAAGGAGAACAATACTAAAATGAAAAGGAGGAGATCATAAAAAAGGAACATTAAGACTTGAATCTACAGAGTCAATAGAATTCAGTTGAATAGCCCATTGTACCTANAAGCTCTGTTTGGGAAAAGGATTTTATTTTTTTATTTTAGCCTGAAGTGACACTCTGAAAGGAAGTGTTCTGAATAAGAATTCACCAGGACTTATTCACCAGTGACAGTCACTACTAAAATAAGAAGCAACAATAACATAAACTCCTACTAAAAACACCTACTAGCACAAACATTCTAAATGCATTCCCCTATTTATAAATGTTGACATTCATAACATCTGGAGCATGCTGGTACACCTCTAAACATGGCTGTGCAAAGCCACACATCAGTCAGATCCTGCCTCTCCCAAGTCACACCACTTCTCCCCCATACATTCAATAAGATGACAGAACTATCCCCAGCCATTGAAAACCAGCACAGCAAAATCTTCTCACTATCTCTTTTCTAAGAGAACCTCCTTTTTTATTTTTCCAGTAAGAGAGGGCCAGGTTCTGCTCTGGGCTATACCAGGTTTTTTGCGGGTGTAATTTTAAAGGGATCAATTGAATAGTGGAGAGTAAAGTGGAATATCTATAGGAGTAGTCTTAGGGCATGGAGAGAACATCATGTTCTGGATCAGCATGGGAGAGGTTATGACTCATTTTCCTCTTGACAGCTTTTGATGGTGCAACTTGACATGGAAGTTTTTGACTACACCAACAAAAGGACTCGTGCAGTGTTTAAGGTGTAGACCCTTGACCTGTGCCTTTGATATGAGCCTCCCCTAGATGCTAAACCTTTCCCTTCCACCTCCCAGTAGCCTGTGAGTCCCTCAGTCTTCACACCACTGGGGAGCTGTGGTCCAGCTTACTTCCATCCCCCAGCCCAAACCAGCTCATGTCAGCTCCTCCCATTTAAAGCCCCCAGGCAATGATTGCTATTGAAGGAGGCCTGCCCGGCTGAGTTTCCATAAACCAGTGCCAGGGATCATGCTGGCAACCCACACTGTGCAGTAGTATCCATGCAGCACAGACAGCAGTACCTAATTTAGGTACCACAAACACTGCCAGCAGCCTCAACACTTAAAGCCTTTTTGTGTAGGTAGTCCTGAGGTACAGCACAGCAAGTCAGCCTAGAATTCCCAGTGACAGCTGAAATAGTGGTCTTGTTTATTTATGATTAAAATTTAAGAGTATTTCTGGTTAAGTGGATACATATTTATACCACAATAGTAGCACAAAGCTAATTATACTACTTCTCCACACCACAACAAACATTCCATCTCTTTAAAGAATGAATTTGCCTAACTCTTCTGTGCTACCACAGTATTTCATGGTAATTGCAATAATCTGTTTTCTGCTGGCAGGGAGTGAGCTCCTTTCTATCAAGGTCAAGAAGAAGAAACCCAGCTAATATAAAAAAGGGAGCAAATTCTAAGAAGCACTTTGTGTCAGTTGTTGGTATGCAAAGACATAATAATGGTACTTAGGCTGTTAAATTGAAGTGTGTCATTTAAGTAGCATAAAATATCACTCTAGCTAAGAGAAATGTAATATCAGGGAATAAAGCAAAAAGAAAATCCTCTAAATCCTCAAGAACTGAAGCAAATCTGTTCATTATAAGCCAATAAATTTGAACCAAATATCTAACTGCTCTATTAGAGAGACAGCAGTAGTAATTCTTTGGCCACACAAGGTGGGATATCCCTGATTAAGTCCACCAGTGCCAAGATCAAAAGAAACTGTCAGACATTTAATCACATAACAGACAATATCTGAAGGAGGCTTCTGTTTGCTGTCACAGTTTGCTGAGAGGATATGTCAGGCTGCTTGGGGAGGTGTCCAAAAGAGAAGTCATGCCTGCTTCTGAACAGTGTCCCTGTTTCCACGATGCCTCTGCTCAAGTGTGTGAGGGACAAAGCTGTCAGCAGAGAGAAATTCATAGTGGATGAAATCACACTTGCATTTGCCAGTTTTCTGAATGCAATCTTTGTGAATAAGTCAGAATTTAATAACACAGATGTTACAGGGGAAGGACATTCTAGTTACATCCTATTTACAGCAATGTGACTAAGATC
>VZTT01033653.1:0-14077 GCA_013400855.1 Buphagus erythrorhynchus | reverse complement strand
AATATTTATAATTTGGAACAGAAAAAGAGTTCTAAACATGTAATTTGCAATCAAAGATAAGAACAAGTGTTGTATTAAATTAAGTAGGAAGCTTTCCTCTAGTGTATAAGAAAGCTCTGATTCTGCAGTCTGTTTTCCTGTACTATTTCGATTTTACATGTCTACCAGGGAGCATTTTAACAGAGAGGAAGAGGCTGAATAAAACATCTTTGCTATTAGTTACCTCCTAATCTTTGGAAACAGTTCAGATAACATGCTGAAGGCACAATGGCTGCTGAAAAATATTGTTTATAATTATAATACAGAAATAATGGCATCATTTTGGAAAAAAGTCTCCAAATTCTGTAGGTCTTTGCAGCTCTAGTAATGTGGAGAGTTCAGGTCTGGCACCAAGTAACAGTGGTCATTTTAGGTCAGCTGCTCACACTACACTGGCAGCTGATCACCTTTGGAGCTGTCTTTCTGTCACTTGCCAAGTTTCACTTCCTCTCTCCTCTTGTGACAACAGGAGCCACTCCATCACTACCAGCTCCCAGTACTGCCAGATGCATCAGCAGCTGCTACAGCTCTCATCTGCAAATTGTGGGGTATTGCAACACCATGCTGTTTCTCTATGAACAGCTAGAAGATATCAGTCATGCTCCCAGCTTACAACCAGCATGTCTGTGCACTTGCAGCACACCTGACCTCTAATTCTAATTATACCCTTTTATTGACTAAACCACGAAGTCAGGATATTTTAGCAGAATTATTCTTTTAAAAGCAAAGCAAGATGTAATACATGTGCAGAGCTGCTCTCTGCCTGAGACTCCACGTGTCTGAGAAAAAGAACTGGCCTGGGACCAGAAGTTACTCTATCCCTGTCTTTTAAATGAACCTGAAACTATCGCCTGCTTTCCTCATCTAAACTGCAAATAAATTAGAAGCTTTTGCCAAAGACGCTGTGTCATCATACAGACCTTCAGTTAGGCCCCTGATTCACCTTATTTCATAATTATATTATTTCATAATGTTACCCTAGCTGAAAATAAAGCCATGAGGCTTTTTAGCAATTCTCATCTTGTATTTCTAGGTATCATTAGTAGGCAGTGGACTGCTGGGGGAAGTTCTGCAATGGACTGAAAAGAGAGAATATGCTCATATTTCCATGCCTTCCAGAAGGAAATCAGTGTATTCCAGAAATTGCCTTTTCCTGATAAACACATGCAAAGCAAAGATTGGGCATGGGGAATGAATACTGCGTTCAATTATTGTAGCTTTATGGCAGTAGCTGCAAGCAGTGATAATGTCCTTTCGATACTCCACTTAGGATCTTAGACTCTCTGGAGAAGGTAGACATCCATCATGAAATCTGAGGCTTCAGCATTCTTTGTTCATTGCTGTTTCATTTTCCAGTAGGGTGATCTGTAAAAGTTAATGTCCTGTCTTTTATCACATGTGGAAGCCATATGATTCACGTCGATTAAATCTTTTGCCCAGTGGATAAATGTGGATCTGATATTTCATCTCAGAGTGGATATTAAGAGCTGAACAAATGTGCTCCTCTTTGCCAGCCTTCTACCTTGCAGGAAAATGACCAAGGAAAACTGTCTTGTTCACAGAAATTGAATTACTCCAGGAAAATGTCATGACAGATTGTAAGACTAAATTTGTCATCAGTCTGGTAGGACAGGCTCATTGCTTGACAATCACAGCAGCCTAGTTGCCACATGGATTTTTGAGGCCTGTGCTGCATGCATTCCAAATCCTTGGGTTACAGTTGGTTTCCTGACAGAGTTACCAAAACATGACATGGGAGCATTTACAAGCCAGAAATATTATTAGCAACAAATCTACTATGAATTAGTTTGCTAGGAGTCACCAACTTGTCAAAGAAGGCAAGTCAGCAAAGCTTGTGAGGGCTGGAGAAAATGTTTTCCCAGGTAGAGATGTCTCCCAATTGCGTTTGCAGTCTAAATCACCTGCCAACATTATTTCTTCAACAAAGGGAAGGTAGATCTGTGCAGGCTTCTCGTTACTCCTAGAGATTGGGCACTGCAGTAAATGCTTTCATTAGATAGGAAATGCCTTCATAGTTTTATTGAAAAAGTAAATCAATGATGCATAATAGCATAGCCAAATTGTATTACTCCTGAAAACATAGAAATTAATGGATAAACTAGAAACTGTATGCTCAAGCCTTTGGTCACCACATATTAGATGTTTATGCATTATTTTGAATGAAAGTGTTGCTCAGATATAATGCTGTTCTCTATCACAGGCTATACTTACCTAGGTTTTAAGACATAAGCCATTCTTAGTGTACTTTTAGGATTTTACAAAACATTCAAAACATACCACAAAAATGATAGAAATTTTCATCTTGTGAGATCTGTGTAGTCATCAAATAATTAATGACAGTGGATGCTGACTGTGTGTGATCACATAAGATATTGTTATGAAAGATTAAAGAACCCTCATGTGGAGTGAAGAGAAAACATTAAGTGAAAATATGTGCTTAACAAAAAAAATGAAATTAATTGAAAAATGTTTGAAATGTACTGGTCTTTTTTTAAGATTCAAGTGCCTCAGGCTGCTGTATCAGTGTAGCACAAGAACCTCTAGTCTTCCATCTTCTTACTTTACAACTAGCAGGTGAACAGTCTGCAAGCACCTTGCAGATACCCTAGGCAGTATACTTGGCTTAGCTTTGTAACATTGTAATTTGTCTTTTGCTGAAAGGATAGATTTATTTCGTTTGCGCTCACATGGCCGATTCTGCCCCCGGATGTGTACATTAGGTATGAGGCTGCCCAACCAAAAATGACAGAGTGTGTTTTACTGTGGGCAGTGTTTTCCTATAATGCAAGATTGGAATGTTAGCCTGTGGTCACAAGGTGAGCCATTTGCCATCTAATGAAGTTATTTTTGTTTTGGATGCAAGTGAAGCAGGTACTTTTTAGAAAGTAGAGTCAGTTGCAAGAGGAAAGGAAACCTTAAAAATTATCAGCTCCCTTTTGCCCTATGCCTCAAGCCGTGAATGTTTGATTTATGCAAAGGACTTGAGCTCTTCTTCCATCTCAGATATTACATTATACAAGTTACATTTTCTATTTCCACAACATTATTGAAAAAATAATTTATCTAGAAAAAAAAGCTCAAAGTGAAATGCAATGATCATTTACATTATAATGAATCTATAGATTGTGGTATCAATATACTTCTCTGATTGCAGTAATTGCTAAGTAAAGGTGGTAATTAAAGTTCTTTTTTTTTTCCTTTATCTTCTAATTTTTCACAGTTCTTCTGTATAGAAAACTTTTTTTCTCCTCCGGAATGTTGCCAGCAGCTTCCATTCCTTAAACTTCAGCCTTGTCTTTGCTGCTGTTTAAGATCTGCTCAAAAGAAGGATGCTCTCTTGAAAGTGCTGAAAGCAGTATAAGGTGCCCCTCCCTCTCCAGCACTTGGGAATGTCTTCTCCTGCCATTGCAGCTTTTCTGGCCAATTGTGCCTGGACTGCCAAGGACTGGCTGTGATCTACAGTGACTTAGGACAGTTCTGTAGACCAGCTGTCACACGAAGAGCTCAATTTTTTTCACCAGACATGGTTATTCATAAACATCTCGTATGAGATCACAGCCATAAACTTGATGGGAGTCAAGAACAGGGATCCTGTAGTTTGTGAAATTGTGCTTTTGCTAAAAAGAATGTTTTGCTGTTCTGACCTAAGTCCTGACAGTACTCTCTCTTTGCTCTTCTCCAGTTTGCATCTTCATGTGGTGTGTGAATTTTCTCTACTTTCTTTCCATAACTTCTACAATGATCCACTGCTCTTTAAACTAAAAAGCCAGCTATTTATGAACTATTTTGTCTGTTTTCAAGAAAGCAAATGATATTAAATTTTAAAATACACCTTTTTTGATATTACTTAATAGTTGGGTTCAAGGTAAAAATGAATGTACTGACATGGCTTTACTTAAATCTTGGGCATGTGGATGTATTTTAAAGTGAAGCAGCAATCATTAGTGTTACCATATGGACTGCCAGACTTAAATACATATAAAAATATATTTACACAGGAGTGAGATATCTGCAGATAACTGCTAAATTTCTCTCCTGGTGAGACAAACGGCTACATCTAAACCTAAATTTAATATTTAAGGCAAACACAAGATAACCACAAGAGAGCTGAAATGGATACCAGCATTGTTCGTGCAGTTCTGCAGCTTTATTGAGAAACAATAAGATTCTTTAATTCTTGCAATTAAATAAAGGCATTTGGCATTTTTAATGATGTCTGTGATACTGTCAGGCATGTTTGTGCCTGTTATGTTTTCATAATGGCACTTGTATGTACAGTGATCTTTATAATGATTACTGGGTGTTACATGGGAAGCTCTCTTACTAGTCAATGTATTTGGTAGACTGCCTTCAGAATGTAACAGATGCTCTTCTTCTTTCTTTCTTCCTTAAAATAAATGGAGAAAGTTTAAACCAACTATTAGGAATTCTATTTCAGGATATTCCAGACAGTGCCTTAGGCAAAAATAAAATACCTTGTACATATATATAGAACAGCCGTCCTGCACGTATTTCTTTTGTCTCCATAGTATTGCTATATTCATTTTGTTGTCCATATGTTTCTCTCTTGACTTAAGAGATACTTTTCCTAATGATTATGTAGAACTATTTCTGTTTTTAAAAATTGAAATGAGTTGCAAATTCTTTTGAATCAAATGGGTTTATTTGTTTTAATTTTAAGTAGCTTTTCAGTTGCATTGAGAGCAGAATTGTTTCAACATCATGCAGTCATGTAGGTAATCATATGACCTGCTGAACATATTGTAAAAAATAATGTGGCTATAGTTACAAACATTAGGTTTTACCTTTATCAGGAGATTCTAGCAACATCATAAACAACAGGCTTGAATCTTGAGTCATTTGTTCATGCCTTTGAAAACTGTAGATGGAATTACTATTATGTGAATTCATGGGGATTGCTTTTGTATGGACCATGATTAATGCCTATGAAGCTGCCAGAAGCCTCCTAGGGTTTGTACTGCCAGTTGTATCTAACTTCTTCTATGTGTTTTTAATCTTGTTAGTGCAAATTTTTCTAAAGAAAATTTGGCTAAGTGATTTGGCATAGACATGTAAAAATGCATGCTTTAGACTTCCCCCTGCTAGAAAGCAAAATCACCATAATAATAGGTGCAGATTTTAAGCTTTTTGTTTGTAGTTTTAAAGCCCTCGTACAAATATGTGAGGTGGTATTGCACAGCATGTATAAACACTACCTGGTTTTGTCTTTCACCTACAGCACTGACATATAGTACTTTCCTCCAGTGACATGTGACATTCTGAGCCAAAGCCTGATTCAAATAATCAACCTTTGTCTTTATTCAGATGCTTTTTCATATGCCCTGAATCTGCTAAGCTGAGCAGTCAACTCATACCAAGAAGAGACTTTCTGATGAGACATTTGGCACTTCTGCTTCTTATCAGGGAGTCTGGTTAACTTGAAGATTTAGCTAAACGTCTCTGCATGCTATAGGAATAACCAAAGGTTTCCAGCATCCTTGAGGTCCCTCATTATCCAATTATATTGGTGCCTGCGGTGGGTCCCCCACGCTTCCTGTAGACAGCTGAGAATAGCTGAAGCCTCTCTTCCAATCTCCACTTCCTGCTGCATTTTGCCATGGGCAGTGGAGAGAAATGAAGAAAACCAAGAGTGTGTTTTCCTGTTTTTGTCAGCCAGCAGCTTTTACTACACCTGTCACTCAGAAGATGAGATGGCAAGGATGGAAGTTCTTGGGATGCATGTAAAACATAGAACATGTCATAATGTTGGGTGTATACACAGGGACACGATAGTGCTCTGGTGAACATCTCTCTCAGGGCATTTGCATTCTCAAACACAACCCTAAGTGGGAAGGATGATAGGATATCATCCCGAATACTGATAGGAGGTTAAACGCTCCAGTCTCTTGGTGCTAGTGGAGCTGTTGTATTTTGACAACTTTTGGTGACAATTCGATATTTGATGGGAAACTTGAGAACATGTGAGACTTGTCTGTGTCAACCATTTTCACCTACCAGGAGTATGTCATCCACACTCCTGTTCAACTAAGGCAAAACTTAAGGCCTTTGCTAACTTGCTTTCACTAATGAGCCTCAGGTATGTCTGGGAGCTTTTCAGGTCTCCTTGCTGTAGGTGGGGTCCCCCATTCAAGAGTCCTGTGCACCATATGATCCTGTGTGAATTGCTGTTCTGCAGCATGCTAGAAAGGACAGAGGATACGTGTCTTCTCAACTTGCAGGTTTTTCTTCAGTGCATTGGGCTACAGAAGTTTTGCAATGACAGCCACATGTCATGGCTGAGCGGTGGCTGAATTCACTCATGAATTCAGAGAGAAAATTACACTTGGCTTTGCAGAAACATTTTTCTTCTCTTATTTTAGCTCTGAATTGAAACCAGATTTTCTCCAGGGATAGTCTTGCCATATTGAACAACTGTAACACTTCCAAGAATTTATCTTTGGTGTTATTGGCAGAAGCCCATATTGGAAGTTTCAGATCAGTGAGTTAAATAAAAAATGGTTTTGTACTCTGCTAAACATTATTGTAAAAATTAGCACTGAAGTGGTTCCTTGCTGTTGCCTGCTGACATTTTTCTTCTGTCATAAGCAAAGACTGCAGTATGAGGGACCAGTCCCTCCAACCCCTGTTCACCTGTATTCTTTATGATAGTACTAGATGTTCAGCTCAGTTCAGTGAAAGGATGAAGTGAATTCACATACTTCTGAGTAATGTGAGCACCCTCTGCTTTAAGTAGTAAAAGAAGGAAATTGTTTTATTGTTTTGGTGGTGTGGTATTTTACCAGTTAGGAACCACTCTTGTATTAGAATACTTGTAAATATGAATTTACATCATCATTTGAACAAAGGGAAGGAAAAATTCTAGTCAAAATATTCTCAGACATCTAACAGTAATTTGCTTTAAGGCTTCTTGAAAGTTCTGTCCATGGAAACTCCTGTTTAATTTAATTCTTAATTAAAATCATTACTCTGTGGCATATCTAACTAATTGTTTAGCAAGAGTAAAAAATGTCTGTGTCTTAATAATTTTCCAGACTTAACGAGCTGTAGTTATCGGAAGAAAGATGTTCTTTCTTGGGTACTTCCTTTTCATATGTCTTGAGTAGTCTTTTGTAATTTTAAAAAATAATATTGTTTTAATTACCATGGTTACATGCTGCTAGTGCTGATAAAATTTAAAACGATTGCTTTCTGCTCCAATACTTAATGCAGTGTGAATTCATCAAAAATTAAACACAAAAAAAAATTCTATAGTGCAAAATCTCTTGTCTGTTTTAGGCTGCTATCTATGGAGGCCTGGATACTGTGTTCTTCATTCAAGGAACACTCACTATACCTGAATGCAACTGAAAATACTCAAAATACCAAACTAATCTGTGGTGGGCTGACCTTGGCTGGCTCTGGCTGCCTAACATGTTGCTCTCTCAATGCCCCTCCTCACCAAGACGAGGGACAGAATAGGATGGAAAAGGTCATGGATCATGGTAAAGAGAAGTAAATCTCTTGCCAATCACCGTCAGATGCAAAACAGACTTGACTTGGGAAGAATGAATATGATTTTTTGTGATTTGAAATAGACTTGAGTAGTGAGAAACAAAGACACATGGAAGCTGTGAGATTACCCATCCTCAGAGCCATGTCCTGCAGCGTGTTGGCTGAAGCCAGCTGGAGCCTGGCATCTCCTCACAGAGGCTGCCCTACGGCCCCTCTGCCAGCACCTGGGCAGCTGCACCCAGGACACCATCCTAACTCACCTGTTCCATGGTTTTGGAAAGGTTCTCCCCAGTTTAGTGCCCCAAACTAGACTTTCCAAAACCAGACACACCTTCTCTAACTTCCTGTTCCAGGGATGGAGTTGAGAATTGGAGGCACGAAAGGTGAAAATCATGCAAGTTGTATGGCTTGGTAAGTGCCCTCAGCAGTGGTATAGCTGGAGATACCCTGACCATCATGTTGCTGTTCTTTCAGCTTTCAGAGAATACTGAAAAATAGTATACAGTATCTCCTTCCAGTGTAACACCAGTGAAGCTGGTGAAGTTTAGAGCACATATCTTATGAGGAGCTGCTGATGAGGATACTGATATTATTTAGCCTGGAGAAAAAGAGGCTCAGTGAGAACATTATCATTCCTTACACTTACCTGAAACAAGCTTGTAGGGAGGGGGGTGTCACTCCCTTCTCTCAGGTAACAAATGACTGGACAAGAGGTAATGGCCTCACGTTGCTCCAGGGAAGGTTTATATTGGGTATCAGGAAAAGAAAAAATGGAGGAAAGGATTGTCAAGCCTTAGAAAAGGCAGCCCAGGGAAGCGATGGAGATACCATCCCCAGAGGTACTTAGAAGACATGTAGATGTGGCACTTGGATGATATTTAGTGGTGGGCTTGGCAGTGCTCTAGTTAATGGTTGGGCTCAGTGATATTAAAGGTCTTCTCCGAACTTCATGTTTCTATGATTCTATTTTATGGTTCTGTAAATATCGAAGTACTTTGCAAACAGAGGATTTAGTTAATCTGATTGGAGGTATTGAATGGGATTTCTATGATCTTACAGTGACTAGTACGTAAGTCAGAAATAGCACTGAGGTTTCAAATTCTCCAGTACAGGGATCGTTCCACTAAAACTTATCACTGTGGATAATACTCATCCACACGGACTTCAGCTGATGGATTGGATCTGGCAAACAAGCTTTCGTGGACTTCAAGTCTCTTGTCGTTTGGTCTTTCTGTGATTTTTTTTTCCGTTTTGTCTGTGTGGTTTACCTTTGAGATCCAGTCAGGAAAACCTCATGGGAGTGTGTCCATCTACTCTGCTGAGGTGCCCTCGAGTACAGTGTGCAGTTTTGGGCACCGCAGTGTAAGAAAGATACTGAGCTACTAGAGAGTGTCCAAAGGAGGGCCACAAGGATGAAATGGGGCCTGGAGGGGAAGCCATAAGGGAAACACCTGGGATCTCTTGGTCTGTTCAGCCTGGAGAAGAAGAGACTGAGTACAGACATCATTGCAGTTGCAAGTTCCTCTTGAGGGGAAGAGGAGGGGCAGGCGCTGATCTCTGCTGTGTGGCGACCAGTGATAGGACCCAAGGGAATGGCCTGAAGTTGTGTGTGGGGAGGTTTAGGTTGGATATCAGGAAAAAGTTCTATAGAGAAGGTGGCTGGGCACTGGAACAGGCTCCCCAGGGAAGTGGTAACAGCACCAAGCCTGACAGAGTTCAAGAAGCATTTGGACAATGCTCTCAGGCACGTGGTGTGACTGTTGGGATGTCATCTGCAGGGCCAGGAATTGGACTAGATGATCTTTGTGGGTCCATTCCAACTCTATGATTCTGTGATCTAGTACTAGCAATATCAGTTAATATTTATAATACCTTATTAATGGCTAATTTATGTTTTTGTAAATTACCTATTGGAAATGGAGTTCTGAATATCACAGTCCTTATTACAAGACAATGAAATTATTTGTTGCTACAGAAGCAGTTGAAAATGCAGTTGTGCTACTGGCAGGCTTAAATAAACATAAACCAGATCCTCAGTTGTCAAGAAATTTCTAGTTTAAGTTGGTTATACATTATATGAATATTTCTAGATTTTGTGTGCATGTATATACTAAATCCAACAAACCATTTTTATTTGCATGTAGATTACTGACAAAAAAATAAGCATCATCGTAATTCAAGATTATAGTAGACGACCCCTACACCATTCTGCAATTTCAAAAGCAGCAGCTCTTCTATTGTCGCCTTCTCATTTGGTTCAATTATGAGTTACAATAAGAGCTTATATTTTCTATCATGCAAATGCAAATTTTGATACTTAAAATGTATGGTTTATATCTTTCTGAATATTTCCTATTTTCTAAAATTAAACTGCATTAAAACTTGCATTTTCATTTTTAAATAAGGACATCTCTGTGGTTATTCATTGACCTAAAGCTCTGGGAACTGCTGATTTTGAGCTATTTAAGGTGCTTTTTGCTTTTTAAAGGTTTGGATTTTGTGATTTTTTGCTTCCTCTTTACTCTCTTCCCAGTTTTTTTAGGAAAAGCACACTGAAAGATTAAAACTTTGCAAACTCTGAGCACTTCACAAACTCTATGTAACTTACTGTCCAGAATTTTTCAGTTTCATAATTGTGATAAAGACAGGGCAAAGCTGGCAATGAGAAAATTCTGTGCTTGGAAGAAAACTGCATGATTTATAGCAGATGTCATCAATTTATGAATTCAGATTAGAGTAACTTACAAATAGTGACTGTAAAGTACTTGTTTTTTATTACTTGGTGTATAACCTTTTACAGCATAGAAATTATTTTCCATTAGTTCAGTTCAATTGGAAAAAAACAATGCTTAATGGACTTCGAATCCCAAGTCATTGGTGATAGAATTACATAGTTTTCAGATTTATTTAATTGCTGTCATATGCAATTCTGTAATTTGTCACACCATCTTGTATGTGGTGCACTTGTACTGTGTTTTCCTTGAGTTATGTGGTAAAACTATGATCCAGGGCTCCTGAGTGATCTCTGCAGAGCAATCTGGTTCTGTCTCAACAGAAAAGCAACTGCCTGTCTTGGACCAGTGAAGCTGTAATCTAGTCCTGGCCCTCTCCTTTGCTCATGTTCACAGGTACTTTAGCAACCTCCCATAACCTCTGCTTACCTGAATATTTGATGGCTGCTTTGTGCTCTTCCATGTCAGTTATGGTTCTGGCATAAATGCACAGGTTCTTTAATCCATTTGACAGGACCAAGTTTAGAGGAGGGGAAGGAAGCAAAAGGACATAGCCAAATGCAAAGTGACGTGTAGTGTTTAAAGCAAGGGGTGCTGGAGGCAACAGAGGGAAATGTAGTCCTGATAAATATTTAATCTTTAGGACTAGAGAAAGGAAATAAACAAAACAGGCTCAAGATCATGCTTGCAAATAAAGCATGGTTTAAAGGAAATAAACAACACAGGCTTGACTAATATGTGATAAACATTACACAAAAGCATATTTATTTTCTTATTTTCTTCTTCATGCCATGCTTGTGTTTGTTTATACATATTCTTTTTGTCGGTAGATCATATATTTCTGTATTGAGGCAGATATCAAATTCCTAGGCATATACATTTTTGTGGGAATTTTAGGACTATGTTAAATCTTAAAAAGAACTAACTTTGAAGCAGTTTACCATCCAGTACAGCCGTTTTTCCCTGATGTTCTCCTTTCTCCTCCACTGGCAGTTTATTTCTGTACTAAAACTGTATCAGAAACAATATGGGCTGGTTTCTTCTGTGTTTCATGCTTCAATGTAACAATATAAATTCCCTTCCTCAGCAAGCATAGTTTCTTATGTTTGCTTTTTATGGGGATTGGCATAGCAAAGAAGACTGGTGGTAAATAACTTCTTGATCTGTCACAGAAAAATTCAAAGACATCTGCCAGAGAGAGAGCAATGTGTGGGATTTCTTGAAGTATTTTCTAGATATAGAAGGCAAAAAAGGTGTAGTATATTCGACCAATAATCCAAGAGTGTATCCTCTTACTGTAGGTACTTCTCAAAAAAATTTAATTTATAAAATGCTATGTACAGTTGAATGTTGTAACTAGCCAAGTGTTCTAGTTAGTGACAGTATCAAAGACAAAGATGACATTGGAGATTGTGGGTGAAAAAACAAATTACTCAGTAGCTAGTAACTGCTCAGGTTTGGATGAAGCTCCTGTAAAAGTCCTGAGGATGGACCTAACCATGAGGACATGTATCCAGACTGAGTGGCAAGTACGTAGAAGATTCTTTCGGGAAGTGAGTCTTTCTTGTCACAAATTAAACAGATGATCTTATCAACTTTACAGTACTTACTTGTTTATAGTTGCTAGCACATAATAGTGTAGTAGGAAGACAGAATATTCTGTTCCCCTTTGACATGTATGTAAGCTCAAAGTTTCTTTTACCAGTTGTTACAGAGAATCTGATTCATTTATCAGATTTATGCATATGAGAGTTATTTGTCAGAACTGATCTCACTGTACATCATTTGGTTAAGGTTGATTGCACGTGTCAGATTAGGAAGAATGGTAAATACTCTTTTTAGCTGAGTAACATTGCATGTTTATATGAGTAACATTGAGTGGCATTTTCTCTTCTACGTAGATTTATATGACCATGTTGTCCTGTCATCTAGGTTCTATCTAGGTTCTGTTTTCAATCCCCAATTTAGCTACCTCTGCTGTACGTAACAGCTCTGAAATAATGTGATTTGTCAGTGGCAATAGCCCACAGTGATAACCAGAACACGCTGCTACATCTTATTCTGACTGATTTGTGAAACAGCGTTGCCCATTTATCCTTTTGTGCAACATAATAAACAGTCTCTGGGCTTCTACTTTCAGGGCAAATATTGAACAGCTGAAACCTTCACTAATTTACACAATGGTTTATCTTTTCTCTGGTTGGCTTTAGGGGTAACTCAGGCAGCTGTACCATAAAATGTAAGGAGTTTGAGCATGCTAATCTGTCACACAGCAGAGCAACAGTGTGTGCTTTGCCATGCTAGTCACAATCAGAAGGTGATTGGGGCACTGTAAAAAAATACGTGTACTTTATTAGCATATGGAGAGAATGGTTTACCATCTTACAATGCCCTAGGTGTATTCCAGCCATTTCTAGGAAAATGGACTAGAAAAATGGATTCTTCCCTCACACTGTAACTTCCAAATGTTTATAATGTTCTCCTGGATTCCCATTTTTTGAGCAGTGAATAGAAGAGTGTGTGTTACATTAATTTAATTTCCCCTGTTTATAGTGTGTGCTCAAATTGTGTCTGTTTTTCTCATGAATATGCTTAATTATGAGCCATCCACCTGCACCATTCCTTAATATATCTGAAAGTTTATGTATTGATCCATGAAACCAGATGGTTTTACATTCACTGAACACTGTTCTGTGTCATGATAAATGTGTGAAGGAGATATGTCAGGTGGCCACAAAAGCAGTTCCTCAGGCCTTCAGCTTCCTTTGTGTTGCCTGCATCTTCTCTAATATGAGCAGCATCTGATCTGCATTCTGTATGAATTGGTCTGAAAGTCTGTGCCAGCTTCTGATGAGTGTCACAGGTGTGGAGGTGCATGTCTGCCTAAATGTATCTCTGTCACATCAGCAGATGATGACATGCTGTGTTAAAAAATGATGGAGAAGTGATAGAAAAGGGCAATAATGACACTGTAAAGCAGTCATGTGGTAACTCAGTGTGCTGGTTACACCTGGGGGAAGGCAGAGTCAGAGAGGTTTTTCTCTGTGAGAACTTCCTCTGCGAGTTGATGGGGCCAACTGGGGGCTAGTTTGGTTATTGACAGCCTGAGAAACCAATTGGAGAAAGTTAGTTTGCTCTGTGAACACACATTTTGAGGGCAGTAACCCAGAAAAGAGCTCTCTTTCTCTTCCGGCAGCAGTGCAGGTAACACCAGCCCAGCCTGGCTGCACTGCAGGCCTGCGGGCCTGGCAGGGGGCAGGGCAGGGCCCCTGTCTGGGGAAATGGCATGGCCCAGCAGGGAGAGGGGTGGCCATGGGCAGGGCATGGCTCCCTGTCTGGGGAGCTGGCATGGCCCGGCAGGGAGGAGAGGTGGCCATGGGCAGGGCAGGGCCCCTGTCTGGGGAGCTGGCATGGCCCGGCAGGGAGGAGAGGTGGCCATGGGCAGGGCTGGGCCCCTGTCTGGGGAGCTGGCATGGCCCAGCAGGGAGAAGAGGTGGCCATGGACAGGGCCGGGCCCTTGTGTGGGGAGCTGGCATGGCCTGGCAGGGAGGAGGGGTGGCCATCAACAGTGAGTGCTGTAGCTGAGACCCAGGGAGGCTGAGTGAGGTCCCAGCCGTTCCCCCTCCTCCCCCTTTCCAGCGCGGCCGCTGCTGTTTCTAACTTGGGCCAACCCTTTCCAGCGCGGCCTGAGTCTCCTGAGATCCTGGCACAGCTCCAGCCTTGGCTACAGCCTTATATTCCCTGTGTGATATCTTAACTCTTTCAATGCTCAG
>VZTT01033652.1:0-11626 GCA_013400855.1 Buphagus erythrorhynchus | reverse complement strand
CTGTTAAGTATGCTAATTTGTTCAACCCTTAAAATTGTCAGAGTCCTGTATTGTGTGCATTTTGCCACACTAGCACCTGAAGGACCTTCATTGAAGAAAACCACTTTTTATCATTTAATATTGTTTGGCTTGTATTTTAGGTGTCCAAGTCAGTTACAATCAGGCAGAGAAGTAAGTGACAAGCTGTAAGATATACTCAAAGACTGTCAAAATACTGGTTTAAAAAGATTTTTTGTAGTGCTCTCCTATGCTGGAAATGCTCTGCAGTTATTACAAAAGTTTCCAAGGTGGCTGTTCAGTCTTGTTTTCTCTATTGCATTCCAAGTTTTTTAGTTTCTAAATTCTATTAGAATAAGAAGTGCATGTTTTTCTCTGCAAAGTGGACACTCACTGCAGAGCCATTCTCCAGTTCATCTTGGTGGTCTGCCCAAAGTTTTAGGCATTTAATGTGAACATTACCACAGAGATATTTACAGAAAATGAATTCCAGTTTCTGTTACCTCTCCAAAAATAAGAAAAATCACATAGCAATACTAAATAGTCTTTCCTTTTCTTTTCCTCCTTCTTCTCCATCCACATTTTAGCTCCTAAGATTGTCACATTTTCCCAGATTGCAAAAGGGCTGTAACAACAGTCAGGTATTTTTCCTTGTGTATTTATTCTATCATTAGAAGTGTAGCAAATCAGAGAACAAATCTTATGCCGAACCTGTACTAAGGGAACTGAAACATTTTCCTTAATAACACCTCCTGACATATGGGACAAACATCTTGTTCATCAATTTCTCCCTGATCGATGCATCTGTCATTCTCTTCCTTGTAAGAGACTTAAACTGTTTTACAGAGAAAGTATTGATTGTGTGATTCTATGAGAGAAGCTGAGTAATTTTACTATAGCACATTAATACATTTAAATCTATTTTTAAAAATAAATTTAAATCAAGGGCTTAGTCCCCCTCCCAGTTTATATTCCTGTCACTGACTTCTTCAGTGGCCTGATCCTGCTGTCCAGAATGCCGTAACAACTGAGCTTGCCAAACCCACTGATTTTCTGCTGATGTGGTGGGTTTTAATTCAGCCTGTTGAATTTCGAGGTAAGTAATCCATCCTTATTCCTTTAACAGAGATGGTGCAGGGACAGAAGCACAAGTGTGATGAGGAGCAGCTGAGGGAATTGGAGTTGATTATCCAGGGATTTGATCGCTATCCACAGCTCCCTGGAAGGAGGGCGGATGGACGTCGGGATGAAGGACACAGCCTCAAGCTGTGCCAGGGGAGGTTTAGACCGGACATGATGAAGAATTTCTTCACAGAAAGGGTGGTTAGACATGGGAACGGGCTGCCCAGGGCGGCCTCACTGCGCCTCGGAGGTGTTAAGGAAAGACGGGAAGCTGGGGCGCTGGTGCTGGGTCACAGGCTGGACTCGCTGGCGTTTGGCAGCCCGGTGGGTGCCGGGATTCTGTGTGGGACACAGACAGCCCCCGGTCCCGGGGCGAACACGCCGGGTCCCGGGTCGAACACGAACACGCCGGGTCCCGGGCCCGGCCCCTCAGCGAGCGGCCGCCATGGCGGGGCCGGGCCTCAGCTGTGCCCGGGCCCTGACGGGGCAGCGCCTCAGCCCGCCCTGCCCTCGCCGCTCCTCGCTCCGCGTCGAGCTTGAAACAGACGCGTTGTATTGAAATACACAACTGTGTATCGAAATTGTATTGAAATACACAACTGTGTATTGAAATTGCATTGAAATAAACACGTGTTTTGTCACGGGCTTTGTCAAGGCTGACAGCCCTGAGAACAGGGTTTCTGCTCTGCGCCGCGGCCGCTGGGGGGAGCTGTTGGACTCCCTCCAGCCCACAAAAACGCCATCATTTACCCTCTCCGGTAAATATTTCTATCGCTTCTTCAAACAGCTGACAGTTGCGAGTCTTTTGGTAATAGAAGAGTAATTGATGTAGTTTTTACTGGATATAGTGCACACACACATATATACACGTATATGCACATATATATAACCTATATTGTAATATATTACAGTATCTAGAGTATATATTATAGTATGGGTTATAACATATGATATCTATAATATTTGTGGAAATTATATTTTATGTATATATAAAATATTAGGAAAAATTCCTTCCCTGTGAGGTGCTGAGGCCCCAGCACAGGTTTCCCAGAGAAGCTGTGGCTGCCCTTAAATCCCTGGAAGTGTCCAAGGCGGACAAGACTGGGACCAAGCTGGGATAGTGGAAGGTGTCCCTGCTCATGGCAGGGGGTTGGAACTGGATGGCCTTTAAGGTCCCTTCCAACCCAAACCATTCTATGATAATGTGGTAATGGAGGTTTCAGTCCCATGTGTGTTTTTTAAGACGTAAGAAGTTCTCCCTGCCCTGTGCTCTGCTTCTCTGAAGTGCCTTTTTGTTTCAGAAGGGACTGAGTCCAGCTGGGACACGAGAGAGATGGAGCCGAGCTCCCAGACAGGCAGGGTCAGCAGAGGGGCTCGGGAATGCCAGAGGAGGTGGGATGAGGTTCTGGGACCTGTCACTGTGCCACACCTCAATGGATAAACCCTCCTTGTACCAGATGGTGAAGGAAAAGTGTTGATGAAGGAAAGCTGATCAAGCTGCAGAATCCAGATCAGTGTAGAGGTGAGAACAAAGGTTAGACAGAAAGGTTTTTGAATGCTTGACTCATGAAAGAAACAGGGACCTGAGTGAGACAGAGCTGTTGTGTGAAAGGCACCGACTGCACAGGGACTTGATACAGCCACAACAGGGAACAACTCAGGCGAGCTGGTCACAGCTGTGACTTGAGTCAGCTCAAGGGGACACATCAAACTAGAACCACTGAAGTGGCTGTTTCTAACTAAGTTGTATTAATCTTTAAACTAATCCTGCCAGCAGAATGAGGATAAAGGGAAGGGAGCTGGAAGAGGATCAGTAGACAACATCCCTAGATGGAACATTCTTAAGCAAAGTCCTCAAGATATCATTTTTGGTTAAGTATCACAGACTTGTAAAATCTCCTGGATCAGCTTGTTCTTGTTCTATTCCTTGTCTTCACCACAGTGTCATCTCTCCTGAATCATGTTTTAGTAAATAAAAAGTTATTTTTCACTTTTCTTTTCCTGCTAGGCATGAGATGTTATAGAGTTAACAGCCATGCAGAAATGTTTTGCACCTTCTATGCAGGAAGAGGAATCCTAAGAGTGGATAAGATCAGCCCGTGATCTTGTGAATTATACAATTCTTAATCCTAGGTTTGAGAATGGTACGTAACAATGTTTGAGCCTTGTGAAACTTTTGAAGCATGGAATTACAAATACTTTTAAAGGATTGAGTTACAGATTATTTCTAACTTCTCCACAGAAAGAGCTTCGGAAAAGAAGCTGTTGCAGTAAATTTTGCAGATTAACAGCTGTGTTGAGAATATTTTGGACACATTTTTCCCAGGTGATTGTATAGGGAGCCCTTTTAGTAAGAACCCAGAGAATGTTGTTTTATTTGTTTATTATATGTAGCACATGACAAACAGTTCCCTTTTGCAGTTACAAAATTACATGACATGACATGACACAAGATGCATCAAGTTGCTCTTACAAACTGTTTGCCTCTTGAACTATTCCTGGTCCAGTGCTGGTCTGGTATTTATTCACTTTTTGTTCTGTCTGGCTTTACTGGCCTCAGAGTACAAGTGTCTTTGACCCTCAGTCCCTCATAACATTACAGAATTTGAAATTACTCTGGTTTATTCCCCATTAGAACAGATCAGCCTGTACTGATTTTTGCCAGCAGAGCTCGAATATTCCAAGTATGGGCACTCTCATGCTTTGTCTTAGAATCCACTTGCATCAATGATCTTTAGAAATAACTGTGTGTAAAAGTAATAACTGTTGTAGGTTTTGTCCTAATGTTTTTTTTTGAGATGGCATGTGCCTCTTAATATGTTTTATTGCATTTTAAGGCAATGACAGCTTCATCTTTAGTGTCACTGCACAAAAGCTTCCTGAACTCCTAGGGTTTGCTGGCTGTGTAAAAGCCACAGCTGAGTGGCATCAGCTGTCTGTGGTCATCTCTCTGAATTGTTACCATGAAGTGTCCAGGTAACAGTGGATGATTTTACTCTCATGGGATGCAATTTTGAATACTGAGGGACCCCAGTTCTGAATTTAATTTTGAAATAGAAAGTAGAAAAACAATTCAGTTCCCACCTCTGAAGAAGGTCAAATCTCTATTTTCTGTGTACTTGGGAAGTCCCTGATTTCCAGAATTTAAGCTATGTGAAATAATACAGGGAAGGGAACTTTGCCCCTCTCTTGTCACCTTGTCAAGATTTATTGGGTCAGAGAGCAGAAAGATGATTTTTTTACCTTGCTACTTTATATATCGTTCTGTGGACACTTGGACGTTTTTTGAGAAAGTCTCTATAGTAAACAAAATTAAACAAAATACGAGCAAATAAAAAACATACATGTAATCCTAATATTTCTGAAATCTCCTGCAAATAATGAAAACAGAAGCTATAACTCTTGTCAGAGATAGTAACTTAGTGGTGAAAAAACATAAGTATTGTCAGACTTAAAAAGTAAGATGACCTTGTGGTAGACCAGGACTAAGGAGAAGCTCTTCCTGGTTCTTTTATAGGCTTCCTGAGGGACCTTGAGCAAAGTAGTTGAATGCCTCAGTTTTTCTCTCAGGAGTGTTTCCTTTCTCCTCTTCCCTGATCCCCCCTTTCAAGGAGGGGGAGTTCAGGGCTCTCAGTATATATTGGCAGTGACACAGTGCAGTTCTGATCAGCTACTTTCTGCTTTACTAACAATCACTAAGCAATGGTCCTAAGTTTGGGATTTGGATTTGTCCAATAGAATATGAGCTCTTGAAACTGGGCAGTAGTTTCTGAGCAAAGCTGCATGGGTACAGGTCTCTGGCTGACATCAGCCAGCTGCATTCTTTCCACATAATTTCAAAAGCTATAAATATAAGAAAAAAAAACAAAGAACAAAGACCCTATATCAGAAAAACTGACTTCTCCTTTTCCCCTCTAGCAGAAATATGAAGCTTACATTGTGACAGAGACCTGGAACAGAGTACAGCATTGATAAATTGGGGCAGATTTGCAGTGGAACGTTGTGTGTTCAGTCCTGCCAATAAACTTGCCTGGATGTTATTTTAAAATAGATTTTTAAATAATATGGAGAATAATATTTACTCTTGCTTACATTCCTATATAGACACCATCAGAATGATCTCCAGTGGGATTTCATGACTCCTAAATTATTCAATCATTATTTAAGAGAACAAATGTCCTGAGTGTGAAACACAAGATTTTCTTATATGCTGTATATTAGTGCTGCTATAGGGGCAAGAAAACCCCACAGCAAATGAAAATCTTTTAAAAGATTGTGAAGCATTTCTGTTGCTGATGCTTCACCTGATATCTGCAGATTTGGTTGTGTTTTTTTTCTTTCAGTTACCTAAATTGAGCAATAGGGATTATACTTTTTTTTCTCTTTTTTCCTCCTTGTATTCATCTCCAGTTCATCTCTAGTATTAACTAGAAATCTTCCCCAATTATGTCAGTGAAGATACTGAAAATTTGCTTTTCAACTGGTGTTGCCATAACCGCAAAGTGAGCACATCAAAAGGAAGAATTGAGTTTCGATCTCGGCTCATAATCTTTTCAACCTTGTGTTTGTCATTAGTATTTTTTTAGATTTTTTTTTTCCAACTAGCATATAAAAATATCCAAGTGATTTTTTTTAGTTCTATAACTTCTGTGTTTGTGCTGTTGAACTGTTTTTGTGAATATATAGTAGGAGGTAAATCACATAGGTGTTTTATCATTATAAAACTGCATGATTCATATTGAAAGTTTTATATACTAATGGTGTCTACAGTATCTGGCAGGGAAGTAAGGACATATACCCTAACACTAACCTGTAAATATATCTCTTATTATGTATGGGGTTTTTGTGGGGGTCATTCCATGATCTTACTTTGCTGCAGTTCATCTAGAAGGCTTTGCAGATAAACAAAACCCCCCAATTAACTGTTAAGTGGGAAAAGTTGAGTATAATGTTTTATACAGCACATGACCTTTAAAGCTTGACTTCAGAAAAGAGCCAGAGAAATAATCACTAAGAGAAGTTTATTTTGGCACTGTAAAATGAGGTGGTCTTGATACCACTGACTACTGAGTGATATGTACTTAAGTTTAATGTGTGCTGTACAGTTCTTCCTCTCCACTTTTACTTCAGTTCACTTTGTACAAATGACATTTTCTAGCAGGCACTCAGATTTGCAAAAGTATGTTTTTAATGACATTTTAGAAAGATTAGTACTGACAGGTTTTTATATATATTTCCTATGTGAGGCCAACTCTTCCAGCCCATTTCCTTCAGTGATATCTGGAGAGGATCTGATAAGCTTTATACTGCTTTTCACAGTTCAAAGGGCATTGTCTTCCCCTTCACTCCAGCTGACAACAACAAAGTCAGACATATGTTATCACCATCACAGAGGAAGCTGTGATCCTGGTTGTGTTCAGCAAAGTACAAATGCAGGAAGAGCGTCAGGTTGGTTAAAAGCTGAGGGAGCTGTGCTAAGGCAGTATAGAGCTAATAGTACTCTAACCCAGCAATCCCATGTTGTATGCTGGGGATGTTTCAGTTCAAGGGAGGGTGCTTATCTATTGCTGATTGGTTTAATATTATTATAACATAACTACAGGTATCAATTTAAAACCTTTTACAGGTGGGATCATCTCTAGTGGTGGGGCTGCGTTGCATTAGAAGAATAATTGCTTAGTTAGTAAAGATGCAGTGGAATTAAGTGGTAAAGAATTGAACATGAAGTTCATCTGATCAGACACAATCTCACTCTATCAATTAACAAACAGGATATAAGGTAACTTACATTTGTTCTGGATTTCCTAATTTTAACATACAGTGTATTGTGTATCAAGATTTAAATGATTTACGATATATTAGCAAGCTCATCAAGTGAAATGCTGTAGGTCATGACAGCATAGTTCTGGGAAAAGTACATTTTCCACCTCTCTGTAATTCTGAAATGTGAAAGGTGGCTTAAAAGAGCCTTTGTATTTCAGCACTGATATCCAGTATTTTGGAACCACAGTCATTCGTGCTAAATTTGGGTCTGTTTGCAGCTTCTCTTCTGCTTCCGGTACATTGTTTACTGCTTCAGGAAAGTCTTCCCAATACATTATATTAGTTCCTATCCTCTGGCTCTTGCTCAACACAGAACAAATCAGGTCAGCACACTGAGTTCCAGCTCCTGTCTCTAAGGACCACTTCAAGCTCTGCTATGATGTACTGCCTCTACCTGGAATTTCTAGGCCACACCATAAATAACAGAGAGATATCTGTGGGAGTAGAATGCTGCAGGAGTAGAGTTATGTTGACTGCTTGTCTATGCCTTCAAGGCAGTCAGGAATGGGGTCTTTGGTCTGACCACAGTGCCAGTGAGTGCCTTACTGCAATTTGTCCCATCTCTCTACTTGTTGATTCTCTGTTTTCACACCATCAGTGGCTATCCTAAGAGCTTAATATCCTTTCAGAAGGGCCTTAAAATGGTTTGCTTCCTCTGTTGATATCATTAGATTACTTTAAGTGAGAAACCAGCATTTGAGCTTTTTCCATTCAGAAGTTAGATCCCGCTTCCAGTGTCCACGTCCTGTCACTTTGGAGTGCTGTGTGGATGGAAACAACAAGCAGCTGTGAAAGTCTGGTGAAGAGGTGTGATGGATGAGTAAATAGGATTGTGTTATGACTCAAACACAACCTTCTGCATTCTTTAACTGCCTGTATATCTGGCAGGGGACACCAAGAGCAAGAAATGGTGTATTAACAGAAGCTCAGAGACACTGCTGGTAAAGCTCTTCATCTCACACAAGGGATGGCAGCAGCTGGGCTCAGAGGTTTTACCTACAAACTACTGGCATTAAGCACTACTTTAGGTCACTGCTCTGAGTGGAGAATGAGGGTAACAATAATACTTGAGCTTTTAATGCTGAAATAGACCATTATGGCAAGTAACTCTTGCTGTTCCACTATGGAGTTACTGCTGTGAATATAAACTAGCCATTGTCACATCCTGCTATAATCCCATCAGTCTCTTCTATTTTACTTGCAAATGCTTGAATGATTTCACATTATTTTATATTAAGGTCTGTATCAGTACTGCAGACTTTGTGTATATATAAATGTCTGGGTTTACATCACATCAGAAAGGTTTTTCAGGATTTTGCTGGGGGAAAAAAGTGGGAGAGGAAGTAGATTGTTAATAGATAAAATATTTTCTACCAGCTGGAAAAGAGATGTGTCACCAATGACATTACAGTGCTTGAGGCTGTGTAGACATAATGATTAGATATGCACCTGTACCAATGACAAGCATGGCTAGAGGTAGGAGCAAGGGCAGGCTACAGAACTAAGATAGGGTATTGAATGAAAAATTAAATAGCACTTATAGCTTTAGCCAAGCGTATTGCCATGTCATTATACATCTGATTTAAACTTGGCTTAAAGCAATACATTTTCCATGATTTCAAACTGAATTATCCATCGCTACAGCAATCTGTAAGTCGTGCTTGGCATCCCTTTGTGTTAGCTACAATCCAATTGCTGAAAAACCTGTGCTCACTGATAGAGTAAAAGATAAAAGGTGCCCATGAGGAAATGACCAGAATTAAACAGAGGGTGAAACTAGAGAAACAAGGGATGAGGCTGAGGGAAACCTTTTAGTGAATTGGCATTTAAACTGCCTGTTTAGAGCAGATGGCTCACTCTGCCATGGAGGAGGTACTTGGAGGACTATGCTTGTGGTTCTACAGGAAACATGATTGATACTGGTTTTCTTCTGCTATCTTTGAATTTTTTTGTGTGCTCAGTCTTTGAGCAAAGCCAGTCAATGGGGTAATTTCAATTGAACTGCTGGTACTTTAGTTTCAATATGGTCTGAGGTGAGTAGGTAGCCTGTTTGTATGTACATCTGATCATCTTAATTAATCTGAAGCTTTTGATCTTTGTCTATCTGCAGTTCACAGAAATGACATTAAGCAATTCCCGTTCTGATATTCTAGAAGACTGATTCTTAGCAATTCTCTTCAAAGCTTTGTGCAGCTTAATACAGATCTCTGTAGCCTCCAGTGAAACTCTGCACTGTATGTACATGCAAGCTGGAGCTACTGAGATGCTCTGAACTACAGAAGGTCTTCAACCAAGTCTGATGATTGCACTTTCCTGACTGTGCATTTTGGAAATTACTAAGAAGGCTTTTCTGTCTTCATGGATGTGTCTTAGTTATGAAGGGTTATATTGATAACTTTGGAATACCATCAGTGTTTGGGGGGGTGATTCAGAGCATTTGTATTTGGAAAATTTTTAGAAAGTGATTTGCACTTTAAGTGTTGCTGTGCATTTGGATGCAATGGACTCTTGCCCAGTTATGCTCAGTAGAAGGTTTATTAGCTTGGACCAGTATGTCTGTACAGAGTTGTCAGCTCATCACAGCTCTGAACATTGGTCATGTTCAGGACCCCAAATGCTTCTTCAAGTCTGCAGAGCAGAGACAAACCCCTTCTCTACATCTGCAGAACATCTGAAATGTATTTTATCTACCTGTGGGTAAAATCCTGGACTAGAAATTATATTATACAGTAAGGGTCAGTTCAATCCTTTTGAACCCTATGTTTGGGATCCTGCCTGAGTCCTGGAAGTTATTGGCTTTTTCATACCCTAAATAGGTCTCTGACAAATTTCCTTGAGTGAAAATGGCTGCTGCTGGTTTCCCAATACTTTAGTGCTGAATTGCTTCATTTGTAGTGTCAGTCAGTCAGTGGAGTGCAGCCTGGTATTCTCTTCACTGCTGAACTGTAATTTCTGAGATACAAACTCTACCAGTAGTTTTATGTATCTGTATCTAGACAGATGCCTATACAGAGATACGTCAGACCAGGTCAAAAATTATTGGGCATTTTTCCATGTGCTCTTCTTTTCTTAGTCCTTTGCCCTTTTCCCAACCATGTTCATGAAGAATTTATGCTAAGAGTGCTCTGATTAAAGAGAATTTGCTGATGCTGTGGTCCTGAAAGCTGTGTTAATTATTCACCACTGGAACAAGATGTTATACCAAAACTACTTTTTATATCCTGTAGGCTTAACAGCCCTTAAGTGACAGAGGTAGAAGGAATTCATGCTGGTTGGTAAAAAGAGCCTTCTTGTTCTTACTTGGTGCACTTTTATCTGAATGTTACCTTTCTAGGTAAGTTAAGACAGAGAGGATTGCAGCTACAGGAAGCCAAGTTATCTCCTTCCAGCCTCACAGTCTTTCGAAAGGAATTTTATTGGGATGGAAACAGCTTCAAACTGCGCAGTGTCACACGATGAAACTGTACTTGTCTTCTGACAGTTTGTCACAAGAGGGGGCTGGAGTTCTTTGCAATATCTGAAAGCTGATCCATTGTCACTGACTGAGCATGTTCTAGTTGGTTGGTTGATCTTAGTTTTTGTGAAGATAAAGGAAGTCCTTCTCATATGGGTTTTTGGTTGGATTGTACGGTTTTTCAAGAATAGACTCAAAAATTATTGAAAAGCTGAAATAAAAAAAGGCACTTGCTAAGAAACCAATTGTTCTATTCCGTTTTTTATTTTGTACCTTGATGCCAAATACATAATTGCAAAAATAATAATGTAAAAAGGATTTTTGGGCATGGTCATACTGTCTGGCAGTGAAATTCATAGAATAGGAGCTGTGAAAAGAATCTCTGTGAGAAACTGTATTTCTTTAGGGAACCACCATGAGGTAAACCCAAGCTATGAGCTGTCCAAGCTAAAATAAATGAAATAATGATGTCCACTTGAGACACTATTCCTGTTTTTACTGGTATTTTTAGCATGCCAGCATCCTTTTTAAAGGCTCTGTCCTTGCTTTGTAATGGAGTGACAAATATAATTTGTGAGCTGGTTTTAGAAAAAGTAATAGTAGAACTCTAGATCCAATTTTATTTGGTGAATAATCTCTGAAGGATCTGAAAGTTTGAAGGATTCTATAAATCCTTGCCTCATTCATTCACCTTTTAGCATGCAGACCTGGAAGGAGGAGTATATTCCATAACACACAGTGCTTGGAGAACGGCTGAGTCCCTACTTTTCTCAGTGGAGTAGGATGATGTGGCTGAGGAGGTGGTGTCTTTCACATGTAATGAATAAAAGGTCTGTAAGGGTCTAATCTTCCAGCTTTACAGGAGAAAAAAAACTTGTCTAAAGTGGTAAATGATTGCAAAGTCTTTGTTTGATCAGAAGTGAATTATTATGATGCAAGAAAGGCAACGTAGAAGTCCTGTGAGGAAATCAAAACCTTGTCCTTTCCAGTTCTGGGAAGAACTTAGTAATTTCTCTCTGAAATATTGGTTTATATGCCTTAATTCTTAGAAAACCTTTCTCATTCATATCTACATTAGCCCCATTCTAAGTTTCTATTGTGTTGTATTAAATGCCTGTAAACATCACAAGGGTTGGACCTTTCTCTAGAAAATCTCACCCTGCAGCAATAAACTGATTTCGTATCTTGCACATCTGGCAGCAGTTCAAGTGTTTTAAAACACCAACAATG